>VOMN01114732.1:0-10290 GCA_014899125.1 Orchestia grillus | reverse complement strand
AGTAAAACAGCCTGTTCAAGAGATTCCCCCTCAAATTGAACGTTGGAAATAAAAGAGAGCGCTGATACCAAGACATCATCTAAGGCTTTCAAATCTTCATCACTTTTGTAAGCAGGAGAAGCGCAAAGAATGGATTGAAGCTTCGGCTGGGATTTTTGAGGAGCGCAGAGCTTGATGACTCTCAATAATGCTCAATCTTGTTGACATTTTTCTGTAAAGGAGCGTCTGAAGAATTTGCTTTTTTTGACTTGTAGTGGAAGTGAAGAAATTAAAAAAATTACCATGTCCCAATAAAGTAAATAGATCGCACACTGGTGCTGAACGAAAATGCAAGCTTATCAAGCGTCTGATCGGAGTAAGTTGCCGATATTCATCAGAAAGGAAGATGTAATCAATCATATCAATGCAAGTGATATTGAAAACATCGTACAATCCCTGATCAGTGGTATAGAAACCAGAATAAAAACTAATATTGTAAATGACCTGAAAAAAATGAAACTGAAATAAAAACGCTCATTAATGAGATGGAAAGTTGAACAAAAGATCTAGCTCAGCAATATTCCACATTTCGACAAACTGTGGCCGGAAACTCTGTAACATATGCTCGAGCTCTTGATAGAAATGAGGCTCTGGAAATTAAACCTCAACTGCTAAATTTACCAAAAACTAATAGATCTCACCAGTCTTTAATTTTCCCAAGACAAAAGCAAATTCATGCAAAAAACGAAACCTCACGCCTATCAATAGAGAGATAGAAGCATCGGCTGTACCATCACTGCATTGTGTGATGATATGGGAGCTGATCATAAACAACTCCTATTGCATGCCGATGTACGTTGGTTATCAAGGGTAAAAGTTCTGTCAAGAGTATTTGAGCTAAGAAATGAACTTACTGTGTTTCTTGAGGACAAAAAAACAAATTGGTCACAATTATTCCGAGATATGAATTCGCTAGCCAAGCTGGCTTATTTAGCTGATATCTTTGCCATTTTGAATGTTCTTAACATCTCCATGGAAGGAAGTATGGCATCGTGTTTTACAACGGCAGACAGGATCGAAGGACAAAAACGGAAGTTTGAAGCATGGAAAAGTCGAGTGTCAAAAGACTGTTATGATATGTTCCACTTATTGGCAACAGTCATCGACGATGCAGGCGAAGACCTTAATATTGTATCGTTACGAAAAGTCATGAAAGAAAACTTGATTAATTTGGCAGATCGTTTTCAGCATTACTCTCCAGCAGAAGAAGATCCACGGATAGGGACTGGATAGATCCGAAATCCGTTTATCCCACTGACAGATGACTTTATCGGAAGTGTCCTTATGGAGGATAAGCTGTTGGATCTAGCTGCTGACGAAGGACTGAAAAGAAGTTTTGAAACTTCAACATCACTCGCTTCGTTTTGGATAAAAGTGAAAACAGAATATCCTAAGCTTAGTGAAATTGCTCTGAAAACTCTTCTCGTTTTTCCTACAACCTAACTCTGCGAGACTGGCTTGTCAACAATGAGTGTCATTAAGATCAAATACAGGAATTGTTTTGATATTCATTCTCCAATGCGTGTGGCACTCTCCTCAACTCAACCACGATTGAGTAAGCGGACAAACAAGAAGCAGCCTCACCCTTCACATTAGTAATGGTTAAGGTTTTGATATATCTATTATTCGTATTGTCTTAATAGAATCATCATTTTCATATTTTAGTATTAAGACAGATTTTCAACATTATGTCTTCAATTTGTGTCAGATAGCTTTGCTAGTTTGATTTGTTAATATTTTTTCATTCATATCATAATATTGAATAACAAGTTTACAAAATCAATATAAAATAAAAAGGAATATGTCGACTTGTTTTTTATTATACATTCATTATATGTTTCCAGTATAAATAAATACAACTACGAATGTTCAATTAATATTTTCTTGGGTCCTAAACAATTAATTATATGGAACAGATAAGCTACCGGTTCCTGGCACAATGGGAAGACTTGCATGTCAATGATTAGTGGTCTTAAATTGAATAAGACTTCATGTCATCAAGATTAGTCGTCAACCCCTCTCCCATCCTCCCCATCCCCCTGTATACGGTATACCCTACAAGCAATAAAGGCCATTCTTTGAACAATTCAAACAAAAGCCTTGTGAATACAGATCTGGGTTTGTCGCGTGTACGACAGTAGTCTTCACCTACGGCAATGCAAGAACTATCGCTTAACGTCGACCACTTCTCCCGTGCAGATGATGTGCACTGTCGGTCGTGCGCGGTGGGTGACGGTGTCGGTGTTCGTGCTGTGCTATATGCTGACGGCGTCAACTCCGCACGAGTGGGTCGTGGTTACTGACGCCGTCCTACACAACACCACCAACACCACCGTCTACACCATGAAGCTTGACTACAGCGCTGTGAGTGACTTCTCCTGAAATTTCACTTGAGTTCATGTACGATTAATTGCATAATATTATAACAAAAATTTGAAATGCTTGCTTATTTCTTTTATGTCCTATGATCTTAATTGTCAAATCATTCCAGTGTCTTAAATATCGAGACGTTTATTTGCCAAAGTGTGTACAGATATCTTACATCTTACAACGTATTTTTTAGGAAGAGGTCTAAGTAACAAGAGAGTTATGAGTCCTATATTGAATGCTCATTTGAACGGCGCGTAACCTCCCGGATTATGGGGAACTTGAACCTTTGCGTAAAATGCAAAGGATCAGTGCAGGAGAGTGTTGCGTATGATGCCATAAATTGCCTTCCTTCTTGCATGACCTCACTCTCGAGCTAACGTCCTTGGGAGTCCTGCAATTCTCAGCCTGCGCTGTTGATGTTAGACACTATCAGCTCGCTAGCGAACGCATTTTGAAGTGTGAAGTTTTGATGCATCCCGAGGGGGATCCCTTTGGAACATTGGCTCACTTTGGGACTCAAAATACACGAAAAATATTGTAGCTGTCACGTAATACGGTGCTTGGTGTTTTCTTATGTTCGGACTAAACGTGATGAGTGTAAAATATCTGGCTAGTTGAGATTGCGTAGCTGAATTTTGGCTATTCCTTCCACCCCTAATGTACATATGTACATTGTTCTCTCATACCCATACGTGGTCAACTAATATTTAACAGTGGGAAGCAAGAGGGAAGCAAACTACGATTTACTAACAGATTCAGTCCCATTGTCCAGTCAAAGAGTCACCAACATGTTTAACAGCGAACGCAACTGTTCTGAAGCTTCATAGTTTGTTCGGAATATTTACTGCGTTCATGAATATCTAATTGCTTCTACTTTGCATACACGGTGTGTTCTGCTTCATATTTTTGCGCACGACGACATATTTCAAGAGTAAGGAATGACGTTCAGGTTATCACCCAGGTATTCATCACAACTGCTCTTTTACACTGAACACTTCGCTTACTTGCAACACTAAAACACGCACATTCATGGGAAATACTTTTAAATCATAGGAAACGACTTCTGTGACACGTACGTGGGAATCCTATTCTCCTTAATTTTGTCCGATGCAAACAGTGCAAAATTCGCTAACGCTATTCAAAAATAAATAAAAATATACAAGAGAACAAATAATTACCATGGAAACAGTATAATTCCTCTCATGAGACATATGATAGGCGATAGAATTCGTGTTTTTTTATCCTTTATCTTATGATACGGGGACTGGCGACCCCACGGCTTAAGTTACCTCAGCTGTAGATAGGCCCTCGTGGCTTCTTCTCTTATTGCTCTTTACTCCTTTCAATTTACACTCCTCCTTAGCTATCTCTTCTTTGTATTTTCTTCTTCGTCATTTTTCACTAGCAGTTTCTATGTGCAGGATAATACGAGGGAACACACCTTGTTAACAGTTCCATATTCTCTTTACTGAATAGTCCCGTCTCTTAGCTTTCTTGAGATCTCACTCCATGTGGCTAAGGAGTGTTAAGCTAACTAATAATGATAAAATAATAATAGCTTCACAGTTTAGTTGATACACAGACAACTAAAAGAGAAGACATGCACGGGAGCATTCGAACCTTCGTTAGCGATGGCTAGTTTCGATCTAGCCAGTTTCTAATTTATTGTCATCAATAACGCATGCAACTTCATTCACATTGATCAGTAATTTCAAACATCATCTCGAATTTCAGTCTTTAATTTAGTTAGATTTCTCAAGTACGGATCTCTTCATGCCTCTAAAGCTTACAACAAACTAAGTTTCACTTTCAAAGTTATGGACCACTGATTTGGCATCAGCTGATTTGGTGCTGGATTTTGTGAATGTCTCATGTTTTCAGCATTTTATATTTATTTCACCTTGAAGAACTTGTGTGATCTTATGTGCACTCTACTCATGTGAGCTTATGTCGATTAAAATCCATGGCTTAGATCTCCATGGCTTAGAAAAAAGAGCGAAGAATATTTGTCCTATGACGTTGAAGAGCTCCTGATGCACACTAAAGTGAGTGATTTTATTCAAGAAGTCACAAGAGGCTCGCTGACAACACCTCATCCAGCCCTTTTGACTTGGTGAGATACGGACTCTGTTTCGTTAAGAAGGCAGAGAGTGTGTTGTTGTCAAAGATTAGTTATTGTTTCGTATATAAAAAAGTTCTATAACATTGACACACAGGGTGACAAATTACTACGACACTTAGCAAATATGTTCCTGAGTGAATTAAATAACCTACAAAAAGTTGAACAGAAGAATGGAGAGCTTCTCTAGGCATCAATAAAGGAGGCTCGCATGTTGGTTTGATTGGCATTTGGGAGCTAATTCTACTTTTCAATGTTTCGATGGCTGAAGCCGTAGTGTATTTTACAGAAAAACCTTATCTGTGATGAGTCTACAATCAACTACAAGTATCCATCAATTGCTATGATTTTCTTCAAGTTTCGAATGACTTTTTCTTACATTGCCTTCATAAGCGAGTTTTGTTGTACAGTAAAAAGTCATCGTTTGATTTCTGAACCGATGGAATGCAGCTGATCAATGATCTAATATACCTTTCCGACATATGTTTATGATTTAATTTTGATGCTCATTTGATGTCGACTGAGTGATGCTAATACGTGTAAATTTGAGGTTATGTTAATAAGAGCCTCGTCAAAAGTCCCTCTGTATTAATAATAAGCTATATTTTGTGATACATGTTTATTGAATATTATTCTGCCCTACGCTTAGCAACTAATTAGTGAAGGTTTTGACTCAAATAAGAACTTAATGATGCGAATTGCAATGGCCTTCGTTAGCACAGCCAGGTTATCTGCTGTGCATTTTCTTTTTCGTAGTGGTCCTTCCTTATATATAAGAGCTATTTGCATTACTTAGAAGTAATTCTTTTGACCAACCTTTCACTCAGCCTTTTGTGTAAGGTATATGCACTGATATTTATCTCATGACAAAAATTTTACTGCAGCGAAAACAATCTACAGTTCTCGAAACTTTAGTCATTTTTGCTTACCGATTATCTTAGAGATACTGTCGGAACTTTTTTTGTCATTCAGTTGCTTGTTTGAAAAATTGACATGTTTGCATTCCCATGTATTTCTAGTATTGCATTGCATCATTAGCCATCAAACCATACTCGCCATTATGGCTGAATTTTTGGTAATGGCTCCCTAAGTTTTGCTTGCAATGAAATTTGGCAGCAAAAGCTACGAGCTCAAACTCAGTGGCCAAGACCTCGGCCCAAGTGGATGAAAACGACGAGTTGGTAGAACTTCTGCAGCCCAATTAGTGCAGTAATGCGCACCAAAATTACAGCGCACCGAGCGAGTGCTGCCAATTGACCAAACGTAGTGCCGATGCACTCATGTTTCTGCCCCACATTTCGCAGGTTAGTTGACTCTATTTGAAAATAGCAAGTCTGCTTGGTTTTATATCACTCTTTCAGATGGTCAAAATTATCTCTCGAATCCATTCCTTTTGTTTTTCTATTTGCATGTTCATTCATGTATAAATATGGTTTGAAAACGATCAGTTGCATAGCTGAAATGATAATGTTTGTACCGTGACTTTCACAATTACTCGATTGGGGAGGTTTATCGTAAGATCATTAGCTGCATTCATGCGACCAATCTCCAAATTCCAGCCAAATGGTCGACTCAACAAGAGAGAGTTCGTTTCAAAGCCAGATTTAATTTGCTATTCCTATCAACTCGGAGACTTCTCTCGTGCTGCTTGCGGAAAAATCCGAGGCTGATAACTATTTTAATAAAGGATTGGCAAGTCAAAGAAAATCGACCCTTGTGCATATTCAAGATTGTAGCCCAAATAGATTGCGAACAAATAAGTAGCCCAAAACTGAAATTTCATTCGCTATGCATCAAAAACGTAGAAGTTGACATGAGAGAATTGATATGATATCTTAAAAGTGTGTAAGAAGCAAACTATGGAAACTGATTATTATGTAATAATTTTACTCTTCGAATATTTGTGAGTGGACCAGTCGGACGTTGCTGGACTACATTGCACACGAGTTGGAGCACTTCATCGTGGTCTCATTGGATTGTTCCTAAATTCTGTTTCAAGAGATATCATGACGTCTGAAACCTGAATTCTGTTAAAAGATTTACTGTACATTCAATATAGCTTAAAAAATGACTTCCAACTCATGACGGAAAATGAACCAAATAATGGCATTGTGTTGAATGAATATATTTCTGTTTCCGGACAGATTTTGACCTCAATACCGGATTAAGTAGTGAAAATTTAGTCGAGCTCACCCTGACAAGCTAAGTGCATACTGCAGATCAAATTCTGTTGAAGAATTGCTGGTTGTGTGCTGCTGTCAAAATTTCGTTTGCGCTTCGGTGTGAAATGCGTTATATTGTTCTACAAATGGCAGTTCAAAAATCAAATTAAAGAAATTGGTGACTAATTGAAGGTATTATACGTTTTTCTTCTTGTTAGTTAAACAAACTATTTGGCGCCGATAACGTTATTCTTTAACCCTGTCACGGAATCCTTATGATCACTTCCCTTCTTTAATTATTAAAGCCAGCAATGCCTTCACAAGCGTGACGTAAGATGCCGGAGGGTCTGTCCGAGCGAGAGAGCCCAGCGTTGGTGCATCTTCTTTAATGTCAGATTTTGGCGAACGCTGCGAGGGTCCCAAACCCGGTTAGCAGCACGCGGCCTCGCCGGAACATCGATGTGCCCGACCCATGTAGTCTTCTACTGCACCTCAACCACGGAGTGCAGGTCTCTGTAGGGACTCATTTGAGATTATTTTTAAATGATCCCAATTGCGCAAAGTCATACTGTACCTAGCAAAACGGTCAGAATGATGATACGAAGAAGTCGAAATCTGATGTAAATTTCTTTACAAAACATAGTGAAATATGTTACCGTACGGAAATAGAATCATCACTGGAAACTAGATATATTCGAAATACAGAGTTCGTTCAATCGGCTTTTGAGAAAACTATGCTATTAATTTTATAACACTCGCGATAAATAAGTAATCGAAATGAACAGAGCGGAGAATGAAATCCTATGAATTTCAATAATTATTTAAATTATCGGGTAGATCTTGTTTGAAACATTGCACAGGATGTGTTAGGGCTATTGCGAATTCAGCTTGGCTCCTAAATGAGCGACATCATTAGAAGTGAAAAAACTGATAGTGATATTATATGATGAATATAGACTTTCGAGTGGTGGTATGCATTCTCATTAAGTCTTAGTGTCTTATTCATAGTATATTGGCAAAAGTTAAGAAGACCAGATCACGAGAACCCTAAAAATCACCTGGTAGACCTATGAAAATAACTGCAAGAGAAGATCGATAGATCTGTAAACAAGCCAAGCAGGATAAATTTCTCATGGCAATTGATATTTAGGAAGAATCTATTGAGAAGTTATTCATTAACATTTCAAGACACATTGTCTCCCGTAGACTCAATAAAATCAACATGTTTTCCAGCGCACCCTCTACGAAGCAATTCATATCCGAGAAAAGCAGAAAGGCTGGGTTCAATTGAAATTAGCATAGGAAAGCATCACGTGGACTGTAGAATAGTGGGAATGTGTTCAGTTCAGCGATGAGTCCAAGTTTAATTTGTTTGGCTCTGATGAGAGGAGGTTCGTTTTAAACAGTCCGAAGGACCGATATTCTCCTCGATGCACTAAAAGTAGCGTTAAGTTCAGAGGAGAGAGTGTCATGGTCTTCGGCAGGATTACTGCTACAGATAGAGGTTAGGTTAGGTGCAAAAGTAAATGCAGGAGTATAAAAAAGTCGCTAAAGAACTAAGTTTTTCTTAGCCAATTAATCAGCCAGTTGATTTTAAGCAGGATAAATCACCGTGACATAAAAAAAATGTGACGACATTTCTTTTTAATATGAATATCACTGTCATGGAATGGCCTGCTCAGAGCCCAGACCTAAATGCACAATTGAAAATGTATGGAAGATTTAAAATGGAAAATCTAAAGTAAAGAATCCCGGAAACGCAGATAAACTGTAGAAGAATTTAAAAGAGGAATAGGAAAGATATCTGTCGATGAGTGCAAGACTTTAATGCATTCCTGTAACAAAATATGATACGCTGTGATTGAAAGTCAAAGAGTGTATACCAAGAGTGAGGGTTTAATGTGACGGCGGTCTACTAGAGCTTTGCTGGATAATAAAATTGTACGCCAAAACACATTTAATGAAAATAAATAACGGCGGCCTTGCAATCATAAACGTGAAACGAGGTGAGCCTAAACAAGTTCCTAAAGGTACTAAAGTACGCCCCCTACGAGTAATGGAATAATACTTAATCGAATCCTAAAAGCCCCCGGATGTTAATAGACGACCGTAAGTTAGATCTCGCTTGGTGAAACAGCTGCCGACAATCTAATAAAGCTAGCATTTCTAATCTGGTGAGGGAATTCCACCTCCCGTTCTCCGACTCTCAGAAGCATTCAGCTAATGAGAGTTGTCGGGCCCGAACCCGGTCTGTGCTACTGGTTAGAAGCGCTCTCTGTGACATGTCGGATATGGACAACGATGCTGTCTATATCCTGTTGTGCTCCTCAGTAACGTGGCTCCCACATTCGCTCTGCTACCAGCCGTGTCGGACGCGCGCCCTGCTCCACAGGTACAAACCTAACCTAACCTAACTTACCTAACCTAACCTAACCACAAGTACGGGTTTCTCGGAGGCAAGGCTGGACTGGAGTCGCTGCTCGAGGAAAACAAGATAGCTGAAACCTAGATACATTGATATATCTGCTAAGCATTTATGTCTCATGACAACAACCTTCCTATATCAACCTACCTCGTAAAAAATTTAGGCAACCCAACGAACGTACCCGTGCAACCCGACAGAAAAGATGGTCGAACGAACTCTCTAAAACACCTTCACCAGACCTAAGTTCCTAAGTTGCGTTCAACCCCGGACTACACGTTGCAATCCTCCTTCTACCTCGATTATTCCCATTATACCAGGTCCTATCAAACATGCACTCTGTTTTCTACTTTGATATGATATATTAGCGTTTCTCAACCTTTGTACGATTGCATAACCCATGCGTTTAGTAGAAAATATAGGTTTGGTATGGTAACGTTTATACTACAATATTACATTTTTAATATAGGCCCCGCACCTGCAACCAAATCGTTAAACACGCAATTTTATTGCTTTTAAAAATTGAAAACAAATTTTTATTGCGGAAATTATAAGCAAGGATCTGACAACTGGTCAAAGAACATGGCTCCGATCGGACGCCTACGTTGGTGACTTACAACCACTCTGGGTGCGCACGCACTACATCACAAGAGTGCTGCGACCCCGAGGCATCAAACATCTCCCTGACCCAAGCAAGAATACTGAACGCATTGCCCTTCTGCACAGCAAACCCAATTCTTTGCTCCAGCCAAAATGTTTCCCTCCGATCACCGCAAACATCCGAAATGCGATGCCCAAGCTCCGTCACAAACTTGCTCTTCGTAACACTATAGGTACCCGCAGGCTTCAATGCCAACTGCTCGAATCTGTAACGAGCTGCCAACGACACATACTTGCGTCTCTTACTGACCTCCGTCACACCAGCTGTGAACCCAGCAGACAAAGCCGAACTATTCACGTGAGATTTGGCGAACGTGTCCACAGAGGTTGCATCCCTGCTCAAGCACCTTCCGTAAGAGAAGGGAAAAACTGTTATGTCATCAGGTCTCTTGCCATCTCCCGTATCAGCCCCAGCCGGTTCCAGAATTTAGGGGATACCAGCATTATGTAGTGTTCTCCGAATCCCATCATTCAAAGCCGCATGCCGTGGGTGCCTGCCGGCGCTGAATCTACATGAG
>VOMN01114731.1:0-11130 GCA_014899125.1 Orchestia grillus | reverse complement strand
CAACATTTTATATCGCCTGATAAGTGAAAGGAAATCCCAATCCTGTATTGTTAGAAGCATTTGACAGAAAATTGTTATCATAATAAGAAAAACTTTGTTAATGGATGCCCCAGATAAAAGTTTCATATTTTTAAAGCTTTGCATAGTGCTCTTAAATAATTTGTGAAAAAATTTCCATTGAGAGTTTCTCCTCATCTACAATTAAGTCGATGTTAGGAATAATGTCTGTTCTCATGAACTTAACTTACTATGAACACTCTTAAATCTATTAAAACAGACTCTTCATTTTCTTCTGAGATGCTTCATGATAGCACCGAATTCCCTAAATTGTTGAGGACTGATGAGTTCTTAAAGCCTTTATAAGTTACGAATAATACTCGTCGATCTGTCTTTCAGTAGTATTGTATCTTTATTGTATCTTATCGTTTAAACGCTAGAGCATATTTAGGGTTTATTTAATGGCAGGCTAAAATCTGTCAATTTCAAATAAGAAGTTTTTCAAGGTTTACATTCGTGTTGGTTTTACTTATAAGTTTTCAATAACTGTTCGCCCTTGCTGAGTTACCAAAAGTACTGTGCACTTGGAGCAATAAAAGCATTCTGTCTAGTTTGATGGGTCTAGGCTGATATTCTTAGAGTCGAGCTTGAACTTTGCCTCTTTTTAAGGGTGATTAAAACAAAATTGCTGCTTTTTATCAGACATTCTGTGACTTTTAGAAAATTTAGAGGAATTACGACGATGATTCTGATTTGATACCCCAGAACTAAATTGTCCTGGAGATTCAAATGTAATATTTGAAGACTTCATTAGACTTTCCTATTCATGTCTTATCGCCTTGCTATCGTCTAAGGTATTTTACCCAGGTTTTTCGGTTGAACTTATTCCAAAGGTTGAGCTTTAGTCATTTAATGCTACCTCATTGTGTTTTTACTTTGTGTTCAGTTTAAATTGCTCTTTAATGTCTTCAAAAACTCTAAAATCTTGTTCACAATTTTGATTTTATTACTATTCAGCTGACATTTTGTGCTTTTCTGCTTCTTTTAGAGTGATTTTTACTCTTGAATATCGTTTCTTTAATGAAAAGTTTTCCTTTCTGCTCGATTGTTTCTATTTCAACGTTCGAGACTATCTCATGAAATCCTTGGATAAATCTGTCTTTGAAATGTTTTTACATTCTTGATAGCTGCTCTCAGGGGCAATCATTTAAGAAGTATCATATTTTAGCCCAAAGCCTACAACAGATTTTTTATTTCGTATGGAGTTATGACTATTGTTTATTTTTTCAGAAAAGTCAAAAGAATTATTTAGAGACGGAGATTTCATAAAATGTATTGAGTTTTAATTTGCATTGGTTTCCATATCTTTGCTCTTAGCTTTTTTTTGAGGATGCTGATTGAGCTTTAGTATATGGGCTGACATTCCTTTATGAATTTTATTAGCACAAGTTTTATCAGTTTAATATTTTTTTTCAAGCGAGCTTTTGTCAGATTTTGTATGGCACAAACTTTTGACAAAGACGATTTTCTTTGAAGTTGATCTACGGAATTGAAGAAATAATTACTGCTTAGAGGTCGCATCACAAGATCCATTTCCATTCTCTGACTCGCTATTGTTTTTGTCCTCATTTGCAACTGAATTATCGCTATTCTCTCTGTTGACGTTGTAGTACTGAGATTTAATACGAGCATCCCTTCCTTTCGCCTTAAGTTGCCTAAGATTCTGAGACGCAGTAATATTTTCCTTTAGATTTGTCATTCTGTCATTAGCTGGTGTAGAAAAAGCTGAGGATGATGAATTTATTCTAAGTCTATTTGGACGTTGATTATTTATTTTTTCTTAGCCTGAAATAACTTCATCTTTGGAACTCTACTCTTTTTACTGTCTCTGCTGCTGAGGTAGATATTTTACATTTATATTTTGCTTTATTGCAGCAGAAATATGCTGAATTTTACGGGTTGAAATCTCGCTGTTTTTATTTTTACTTTTGCTGCTGTTTGAATGTGTAATTAGCATTGGGAGAAAACTTAGATGATTCTAAAATGATTGCANAAGAAGCCTATCTGACTTATAATAAATAATTATTTGAATTTTAATAAAACACTTAAATTAACGTTTATGATTTTTTTTATTAAGTTAGTTAATCAGTCAGTCATTTATTTCATATAGCTAATTAGTTAAAAAATAATGGAAATAAAATACTTTGGAAATATCGTTAAAAGTAGGCTCAATTCAACCTAATATTCTGAGACGGCTGAATAGCTTACTCAGATATATTTCAAGGTCCGCTATTGTCTATTCTTTCGAAAAGTCATGATCTCTGAACCAAATATTAGGCAAAATTTAGCTGAGCAGGTCTTTGTACTCTTCTTAAATATCGTTTGTTTCAGAATATATTCTGCGGGCAGACTATCTCTTTAAACTATTCAGCTTCTATAGTTCTTAACAGTCTTTCTTTATTTGCTTTGAAACCTTTTACAATTAGGAATGAACGGCTCTATATCCTTTGACATCAGCCTACTAGGCTTTTGATTATAAACTTTTTTACAGTCGAATGCAATGCTGTTGAGACTTCGTAATAAAAGCCTACTTTTAACTGATGAGCTCGTGGCGCTCAATCTCACTTTGCCGAAATTATGCCAGCTGGTTGAGTCTTTTGTTAAGCTCTTTTTTTCTTTGGTTTTAAGACTCAATGTTTATTGAAAGGTTTTTGAAGATTTGTATTGTTTCGTTAGTAGTTTCGATTCCTTGCTCGATCTGCTGCTTCTATGTGCTTTTTTAATTTTCATTTTAAATGAACTTTGCAAGAGATTTTCCCATTTCAAACAGACGAGCTTAGCCTATTCCAAAGAAATTTAAAATATTTTAGTTGAAGAAAGTGATTTATGATTTTACCTTATGAATTTAATGGATTTCCCGAAGAGCTGAAACTTGTCTATCGAAATTCTAGAAGAGAGTTTTTGTCAGCATGGATATCTAAATGGTTTATAAAGCGCTTACGTTGTCAGAATAGTCAGAAACGGAAGTGTAAAGCTTGGCTTCTCTTTATTTGTGCTACTAAAATATTTTTTTATTTTTTGTTATTTGCTCTAAATCGTTGGCAAGGTTCCCCATTAAATTTAAACCATTTTATGTGGAGTAGTTTTTCAAATGACCTTTAAGCCTATTGTCTCTTAAGGCTTTCATTGATGTTAGAATTTCAAGTATCTTTGCGATTTCACTTAATTTTTACTATTTAGTTCTTTACTTTTTCTTCTTTAAGGTGCCCAGCTTTTGGAACAGGACCTACTTCTTTTGGTAGTAGGACTCGGCTTTGTTTATGTGATTATGTTACTTTCTACCTAATATGTTTCTAATTGTATCTTCAATGTCTTCAATTTAGCTAGCTATCTACATTTATTCATTGATCAAATCATCTATATACGTATCTATCTATTTCAGCTGCTTTAGTCTTTTTTAAAGATCATGTTAAATTTTTTCATTTTGTTACCAAAACTAGTATCCTTGGTTGCCAAGAGACTTAAAATACTTTTCTGGATTTTCTGAGGCGGTTTTTATTATTGGCTTTATTCTTTCGTACTGTGCGCAATAGCCTATTATTTATTGACTGTAAGTCTCCGAAATGTCTGGTTTCTGGTGAATAGAATTTGAAATTCCTGATTACAGTATCTTTTTTCTTGATAAAAGGATGTTTTGCATTTGAGACTCTAAATAGAAAGGAACAGTTTACTTTGATCTGTCAAGGATGAAATTAGCTACTTGTTTTGAATGTGCAGCATTTGGGGATGACTAGCTGGGCTTTGTTTATTTAGGGTAGAAAATAACTTATAATTTTTATTTCGCTAAATTATTTAGAATGAAATCACAGTCAGATTTTAGTTTTTATCATATCAATTTAAAGAATCTAATAAGAATAAATTTGTCTATTTTGTCTTTCAACTTGTATCTATGGGCAACATCCAATAAAACTCATCCTCCAACTAACAAACCAAAGTAGTACTTTAACTTCGAATGCAAGATATAATCATACACGACTCATTCAAAATGAATCTTAAATTAGCAGATGTATAAATCTTTCCTCATGGACTCGACGGGCTGAGATTATGGGAAGCCGGGATAATACTAGCTCGATACGCTATTTTGAACTGCAGCATGTTTAAAGACAAGCAAGTGCTTTAGCTTGGATCAGGAGTTGGAATAGCCGGAATAACTGTAAAGAAGTGGACAGTCTGCAANATCCATATAGATGACTGACTATCACCCTCAGGTTGTAGAAATCATCAAATCCAATTGCTTGAAAAACAACTAAAAAATATAAAGTTTTGTGTTTGACTGGCGAAAAAGGGACACACTCACCAAAACATATGACTTAATAATAGGAAGTGATATAGTATACTTTGGATGTCCTGTTCATGATCTGTATATGGTTTGTTAGGAAAAGCTGAACGATGGAGGGAAGGTCATTATCGTGATTCCTGATAGAAAAAACTATGCCGAACTGTTCCTGAAATAGATAAACCCTGACAAATTCGACCATGAATTCGAGTAGCTGAACAATTAAGCCTATTTGGATTCTCCCTTACAAAGTTAATAAAAGGCAAAATATTAATTTAGTCTTCTTTGGGAAACGAAATTCAAAGCTTTAATATTGACAAAAAGGTCTAAAAAGCAGAATAAGTGATGTGTATTGTTCTTTAAGTGGACAGAAAGCCAATTAATGATACTATTTATTTTGAGTTTATTTAGTTAGCATAGACGGAAGAAGAAATAGATTATTTGTATACAAAAATACAAGCAAAATTTATTAGTTAATGAGAATAGTGAATGAACTAACTAACTATTAAAACATGTCATGTGCTAAGCTCACTTGAAATATCTAGCAATTATATAGTTTTAGAGGGAAGCAAATTGTCTTTAAGTCAAGGCTGGCAGCATCTGACGAAATTAGCCCAGTGATTCCATGTCAATCCCAATGATCCCTTTTACCTTTTGGATAAAATTTTTCAGGGTCTCGCGAATTTCAAAGAAGCAGCAGCAGAAAAGAATGAAAAATCTTAAAATGGCCAATTAGCTGAAAAACTCAAGATTGCTGGCATCTTTCAAGTAAAAAAAGTATTCAGAAAGACACTATCTGATTTTGTTTTGATATTATTTTGTAATCTTCTCATGCTTTGTTATCTTTGACCCACAGTGATAGTCTATAAAGTCCTTTCCTTTAAAGTCTTTAATACACTAGAATCTCAAACCTAAGAATGAATAAATAGTAAAAGTTACCCAGCTCAAGACAGTACTAGACCTCATCGAGTTTTTTATACTTAAAATCATGATTGAGCTTATAGCTAAGATTCAGCGCTTGGATGAAGAAATCAATTTAGGGGTGAATCTGTTTTTCTTTAAGGAGTCGAGATGATTTGATTTTGACAGTGTTTATTTGATGTTACTGAATACTTTAAAAAGTTGCAAGTAGAGTGTTAATATCATATCTGTTTGCCGGATCCCGCACAAAAAATATTTTGAATGAATCACGAAGGGCCTAATGAGTACCCTATAGTTTCCTTTCTATAAAGTCAGCTTTTTCATTCAAACCTTTTTTCTTTAAATGAGTCAATAGTTTGGGAAAAGTAAACTTAGGAGTGAGCACTTCAATATTCTTTTTTAGCTCCTCCATGGCTTTCACATGACTCTTCTCATTCTTGTTATAGAAAAATGGGTGAATAAGAAAATATGCCTAGAAGGCCAATACTCCAAAAGACCAAATATCCAGAGCTTGTGTATATTCTTATACTTCATCAAAAAGCAGCTAAGGGGCCCAGTAAAGGCATGTACCAGCCATTTAGTTGGTCTTTTAATTTTGAGTTGAAGTTCCAAAATCAGTAATTTTGAAAATCCCTTTCGAGTATATTATATTTTCGGGCTTGATATCTCGATGCAGCGACTTTTTATCATGGATTGACTTGATGCCGTAGGAAACATCAATCAGCATCTGAATGTATTCATCCTGGATCAAGTGGTTCATCTAAATTTTGTTTCTGAGGGAGTATTGGCCTAGCTCGAAAAGAATGTACATATCATTGCCAATGATTCTAAATTAATTAAAACTTACTTTTCTCCGTAGCACTTGATCACATACTTTTCATGCGAAAACAGTTTCTGGATTTTAATTTATGAATCTACTGCCTCCTTCAATAATAGATTTTTAGTATATGATTGAACCATTTTAAGGGCGAAGTCATCCCCCAGCGTGCTAGTCACATGAAACACGACACCAGCTCCTCCTACACCTATTTTACAGTTGATTTTGTATTTGATGCCGTTGATTTCGATAGTTTAGAGCTAATCCCCAATCATTTGAATTGTTATTCTTATAAGCAAAATTGATTTATTTATGTATACATTTACAAAATGACTCATATCTATTTAGTTGGATCGCAACGTAATTGTTTGAATTCATATTTTATGCTCCGACTTAGCCATTTGCAGTGACTATTGTTTTATGTTCCTAAAATCTTAGGCTAATTATTTTTCATCTGATTAGTGCAATGACTTGACACAATGAATCTCTCATAATTTAATCGATTAATCATTACAGAATAGATAAACTGATGACATTCAATGAAACAAACTGATGACATTCAATGATCAAATATTATAAACTAAAAATGAATTCAATCGTTTGTTAAGAACAAGAAAATCTTATTCAATAAACAGCTAGGCAGTCTTCGATTGGTTTCAGTGCTTTTAATTATTGTTACTTTCAAGCTGATGCAATAAATTTAGCTTCTTTTATACACTAAACAGCAGATCCTCATTAATCTACTTCCTTGTTGCGCCTGTTGCATAGTCTTATTGCCTGTTTCTGCTCATTTTGGCAGTCTGTTCCCGTTATTTTATCTTTTTGTCAAATATTTTAAGCTGCGAAAGTATCATGCCTATTTAATCCCTTGTTGGCTCTTAGCTCAAATGGACCACTGGTTTGGGCTTTCTTTTATGCGATAAAGGATTAGATTTAGGGTTTTAAGGAAGCGGTATTTAAAATGAATTAGATTTACAGTGGGAAGGATTTTTTTTAGGGAGAGATCTCACATATTACAGATAGACTTAGCCGATGTACTTTTCTTATTCTTTAGTCTTAGCAATGGGCCTAGACTATGTAACCTATCCATATGCGAATCCCTTCATGTATCTGTATCGCTTTACTTCTTGGTAGCTTAGATTGGACTAATTTATTCGTTTAGATTTCATTTACAGAGAACTGCTGTTAATTCTTGAATGTTTTTGTTTTGAAACGCTTGGCATGTGATTGCTCTTCACATATTATTAGTAGTCTTTAATCTTTTATTTTGCTAAAAAAG
Organism: Orchestia grillus; assembly: GCA_014899125.1. Lineage (NCBI taxonomy): Eukaryota > Metazoa > Arthropoda > Malacostraca > Amphipoda > Talitridae > Orchestia > Orchestia grillus. The sequence goes on along the minus strand of VOMN01114731.1, from coordinate 3,780 downwards.
GAACTTTCTTTTTCTCCTCCTTCTGCTTTTGCTAGTTGGCTAAAAGCAGGCTGGCCTTAGACTTATAAACCTCTTTAGCCTGCATATTTTTTTCTAAAATTTAATTTATGGCAGTCTTCCTTTCTTCTTATTTTTCTTTTTTCTGTTTTGCTGCTATTTCTGAGTACCATTTTTAATGCTGCTCAATCTCCTATAAGTCCAGAGGAGCGTTGTAGACATTTTTTCGCTTCTGAATTATTTCCTGCATATTTTTCTTCTCGTTTAGCTGTTTTTGGTTGAATTATTTTTCTTTTATTTAAAACAAAGGCGTTTGGGCCAGATATTTGCTAGCAACTTTTTCGTTGATCTCAGACTGCTTGAGCTTCTCTTCAAACCTACGCTGCTTAATGTTTCTAGTCATAGAAGATGTTTAACTTCGAAGTTAAGAGTAAATTCTCTTTCGATTCTATAATTTTTCAAGAGATGGCTTTTCTATCAGAAGCTATTTTTTTCGTAAAGCCTAACTAAGATCATTTTTTATCTTGGCTGCTCTTTACTATTTTTATATTTTCTTTTGCTTAAGAAACTGCTTAACCTTGGGGTCTTGCTTAACGATGCTAGATTTTTTTAGGCCTTTTAATAGCTATATTTCTGAATTCCTTAAATCATTGTATTCAACATTAAGGCTGTATACACTGGCACTCAAATTTGATATGTTGCTATTTATCTGGTGCATCTTGCTTTACTCTTCTTAGAAGTCTTTATTTTCAAAAACGATATTTTTCTATTTATTGTAATCCTCATCCTTTTTTGCTTCATTTACTGATGAATTATTTTTTATTTAAATATCCTGCATGCGCTCTTGCCCCTTCTATTGGGGATCTTGTTGGTAACTAATTGTGGGCGGATTGCTTAACTTTTAATTTTTATGTTCTTGCTGAAGCCTAATTTTTTATTAATTTTCCTAGATTTTTTATTAAATGAGAGTGTTCTTCTACTTTGGCAAAGTATAGCATTTTTGTACTTCTAAGTTTTTGGAGGTGTCCAGATTGAACATTTTTTTTCCAGAATCAGTTTGCTTCATTTAAGTTCAGTATATGCCAAATGTATTTTACTCAATGAATGAATATACTTATTGGCATATTCATATTAAGTGTAATAAAGTAAGTATAGAAATTTCAATCTAGATTAAAAGAAGCAAAATAAATGCAATTTATTATCATACTGAAGTCATGAAACTTCATTGTTTATCTTAAAAGCATGTTTTCTTCCCTTGACTTAGGTTATCAAGTGTGCAGCCATTCCTTTATATTTATTTCTTGCGCTATATAAGTGCATTTTCATTCATTTTTCTCTGTGTCTAACACATAATCACGAATTTGTAGCTTTCTCTTGCGTTTTTAAACCTAAGTAAAAATGTCTTGCCATCAGACCATTCAGAATATACAATCTTTATAGTTACAGACTTTTCTTATCTATTTATTTTCATTCTTTTGACAAGCGGCAGTAATTGAATAAAGTTTCTTTATCCTTCAAGTTCCTTTTAAGTCCATTCAAAACAATAAATGCCAAATGCTTCAACAACACAAATCGTAATAAAACTTCTGCTTAACAGAGCCTATCTGCTAATTTCAGCATAAAACATTCGATTTTGATAGTTAATCAGAGACAAATTGAGTCTAAATGGATTGTAAAAGTTGCCGCATTTTGAAAGCAAAATATCTTTTTTAGTGGACTCTTTTATCCAGTAATCTTCTTATTTTTCTATTGTTACACGAACCTCTTTGGCCAAAAGTAAAGATTTCATATGTGGCTGTGAGATAAAGCTCAATAACTCTTTGGTCTTTAGGCATTTGAAAATTAGGTCATTCTCAAAAGATGTAACTTCTTTCTTCATGGGACTTTCACTTCTCTTATAAGATATCAAGAAGGTATCTACATTGTAATAAGTAAAAATGATCTTGCGAATCTTCGAATATTTAATTTCTTTCTCGAGCCTGAGCTTGGTATCCAAGTAATATATACCTTTGCCATTCAAAATAATAAACTTTCTAAAAAAATCGCCTGATTTGGATATAATTTCACACGAGCAGACAAATATTCCGACCTTCTGCCTTTACTATTTCTGTTTTCGCCTTAAAAGCAATTATCTGTTTTTGATTTCCTCCTACTACTACCTTCTGAGAACAATATCGTCATTTATTAAGCCTGAGTTAACAGTTTCATCCTTATTTTCTTCCATAATTATTTAGGCATTTTATTTGCCCAAAGCGTTTTTAAGGTGCTCAAAATTCTAGTCATGGAAGTTATAAATTGGCTATGATTCCTCTATTTCTTTGCTAAAATGGTTGAATTGGTCTTACTTGAAATCAACTGTTCCGCTATTTTCATATGCCAAATTCACAGTTTGCTTCTTTTTCTTGAAAGCATATTTAGATAAGCTGGATGGTTACAGCAACGTATGATCAGATTCTTGAATCAAGTTGTTCATGATTACTTTTTCTTGTTTGTTTTGGGATTGAGACANGATTGAGACATTGCTGACATAATGGAAGAAAAAATCGACTACCGACAAGTCCTTCTACTCGCTTAAAAATTATTAGACAATCTGCTCATTCCAGATTAGCGTAGTTTGGTGGCGCGAATAATTTCATTACGAGCCTAGATTAACTCTTGCTACAGTGCTTGTATTCTGACCTAAAAAGCTTGTTGGTTAGTCTAGAGCTATGCACTAAGCTTTGCTTTTTAGTCTTTGAGCTTCTTTACCTTGAACGTCGCATCTTCTAGCTGCTATTTCAAAGATAGAGTTGGATAAAAGCTCTTTTATTTTTATGTCCGTCTTTCTTGATCTTCCTTTTCTTTTTTCTACATGAAACCAAGATACTATGTTTTCAAATCCTGGTTCTCTTGCATAAACTCTTTGGTTAGCTACTTTTATCGAAACAGATCGCTTTCCAGAGTTTTAAGTTTGCAAAGCAGTTGATAGTTCTCTTCTTATTTTTAGTTGAGCTAAATCTTGACTTGAACCATTTCTTGTTTAATCTCCATCTATTTTGCTGTAAGCTCCATTATCTCATTTCTCAAAATAATAACCTGCTCATTTTTAGCTTGCAAATCTTCATAAATTTCATTGAGATCTGCCTGCGTTTAAATTTGTTCCTTCTTAGCTGCATTCAGCTATTTTTAGAGCTCTGGAACTGTCACTTCTTTAAGATCAAAAGCTTGAAGCTTCATGTTTTCAATTTGTCTTTATACAGCTCGTGCTGTCTCTGCATTTTCAATATTATCTGTTACTGTGTCTCTCAGTTGCTAGAATCGATCTGAAGCCAATTAGTCCACAGCAGTTTCGAAGGCTAGATCATAACCTTGGAACTCTGTTTGAACGATTGAGACTTTTTGAGGGATACTGATGGCTCCTTCATTTATAAACTTTTGTTCTATTTAGTCGAGCAAACTATTTAGCTTTTCCATAGAAATAACTTATCCTTATCTTGCCAAAGGATAAAAGATTTAGGTCAAATATCCCGACAAACTATTATCTGCCAGACACTTCAAAAATTACTCTTTTGACACAGTTTTTCCTCCCTGTTTCTTAATGAGTTTTGTATAGTCTCTGTAATATTCAATTTCGTGTCCGAACGCTTCAAAGTTTCTATCTTTTAAAGCCGATGCGAATTCGCTAATGTCAGTTCCTTTAAGCACTTTTCTGCTTTCAATGACCTTATTATAGATGTCTTCTAATTGCCTTCGTTCACAATAGTAAGCCGGGTCTGTATGGGCAAGCTATATCAAAATGCTAAC
>VOMN01114715.1:0-36580 GCA_014899125.1 Orchestia grillus | reverse complement strand
TGGTTCGTAATGTTGTGTAATTTATCATAATTCTTTTATCTTGCTAATAATCATTTAATCAATGATGGTCATTCACTAATCGTATCAATGCAATCAATTTGTATCTTTGTTCTTTAGGAATAGAGAAACACATTTCACATTTTATCGTATCTTTCGGATTTTGTACGCGAACCTTTTGTGTCTCGTCACACCTCTTAATTTCTTCACAATTCAGTCATTATTTGTAACTTTTGAACTCTTATAAAAAATCAGTTATCTATAATATAAAGCCAACCGATTCAAAATGTATCAATGTATATAAAAATGGGATACATTTCAGTTTTGGGGATATTCTTCGGGGACACTCGGTATACAAATGCACTTTACTGATTTCAACTCCGTTTTTGAGAAAATTTACTTCGAATTATTTCATCTACTTGTTCTACAGAAACGGCTTGTGCTAGTGGATAAGATAATAAAATAAGAGGGAAAAAAGCTTTTAAAATTATCCAAAAAAATCGAAATTTTAAACAATAAACGAGTTTATACGTGATTTTCCCCTGCAATAAATAAAATAAATATTAAACTTCATTTCATTTTCCTCATTTTAGTCTACGCCGTATCACCATATATTCGAATCCTGCAACCAACACTTCACAGCCAGACTCGAGCTCCACTCAATCTGGATTTGTAGAGCCTACTGCACGGCAGCAGCAAAGGGAGATGACGTCGAGAGATCTGAGGCAACGTTTCGAGAACGACACCGAAACCTGCTAACTAGGTAACCCTATACAGGTAATTTATCTCCCTGTGTTAAATTTAAGCAATGCATACGCATCACACCAATCTTAGAAGAATCGGACGAGAAAAGGACAAAACGTAAACAAAACACTTTGACAGCTGTAACATCGCAAGTTTAGGGGCAATTTCAAAACTTCATTCTTCGTTACATTTCTCCAAAGAGTTATCTAAGTTAGATAATAACAAAAATCTATCTTTGCATCTTTACATTTTGCGATTTTTTGCGTGCGAGTACAGTATATGAAAGAAAAATTGAGAGTTTGCACAAGTCATAGACCTGGACACATTTTACCATCAATATCCGCAAGCTTTCATTAACGCAACTGATGTGTATGACTGACGTGCGATTATTGGTGATTAAATTTGTAAATGTTAGAAGAATAGGAGGCACATCCGCTCGCTGACAGACAACAAGCAGCCGGCAAGATAAAAACGTCGGAGCCATCAATGAGTTTGACAATGGTCTCTGTAATTACCTAGTTGGTTTTTTCTATCCCCATAGATACAGAAACCTAAACATGTCTACCTATTGGACAGTACGCTTGTGTCGTCAGGAATGACTGATATTCGATAGCGGTAATCAATAAAATAGAATGCAGAAACCCAAAGTCAATATATTTTATAATTGTTAGCTTTGGGAAAGAAGTTTACTTATCGTTAAATTATTGCTTGAAATAAGTTTCACTCATTTGTGAAGAATAATATTTTTCTGTAGACACCCAAACATGAACTAACGGAACCGTTGTGAAAACATTAATCTATCAATCTATCTATCTATCTATATAATACTAAAACTCTGGTCGTCTTGCTTGTTTGCTTGAAACCGTGCACACGTTTGTCTGTCGGATCTGAGATATTCAAAATTTATACTCTTCGTTTAATCTTGTATTGTGGATACCGACTTGAGTGCATCGGATATATTTCTGGATACGGTTTGATTTTGATAAATATTATTTGACTCAACGGGTTACGAGTAGTCTAGTTACAATCAGATTTGTACGACAAGAATTCATTCAACAGACGTAGAAAATACGCGGGTCATTTTTCATTTGGTACCATTTTTCTTACTTTACAGTACGTGAAATTTCATTGATTCTTCTTTCAGTCAAATTTTAATGCCCTTTCAATGGTATTATCCTGCAACGGCGTTTATCAATTCGAGCTTATAACTTGACACTTCGATCACACAGACCCCATGTCTGACCACATGTTCTCCCGTCAAGCGCTGCTTGGGAATTTTGCACTGCATTCTGATGTGTGCATTAATTGATCTGAAAGAATTTTCGAATATAATCAGAAAGTAAAAATCTCGTTTCAAATTTATGCTCATTTCCTGTTCAGAATGGTAGTTTTACTTCGATTTTTTTTCAAAATACAGAGCCATGAGTTTCTGTGTTTAATCTACGAGTTTGTTTTAGAGATACAAGAATTAGTTTTTTTCAATCATTGATGATGCATCGCAGTATAGTGTCGCTTTGAAATTGGATACAAAGAAGCAAGGTTAGGGAGTCTTACTATAAGTGTCCACCGACTACCAAGTCTTTACACCAAGATTACTGGTTTCACGCAAAAATTCTTCACGCAATATCAGGGAGTCTCACTAAGTATCCACCAGCCACAAAGTTTTAAAGCAAAGATTAGGAACTTTTCACACCATGATTCTTCACGCAATATCAAGGAGTCTCACTAAGTATCCACTAGCCACCAAGTCTTCACATCAAGAGAACTGAAGAACACCCGACTGACAAGCCTTCAGGCTGTGAGCGGGTGGGCCTACGCGATCCGAAGCGCGGCTCCTCTCCTTTTCGTGGACCTATACGACGAAAAATACTAGAACACTTTTCTTAACTGAGGTGAAGGCTGCACTTGGGCTCATTTCTACTAATACCATCAAGTGCCTAACCTTTTTTTTTAATGAAGGTTTGACCGCGCAACGCTATGTGCTATTTTGGTTACGAGGCTTTCTAATCGCTCATGCGCTTGATTTAAACAATTTAGTAACATCGCGCAAGTAACAACAGCTGAAACAATAAGTCTTCTTCCTTTCCTCCGCTGCCATTATAGCAGCCACCGCACGTAGTACATCTCATACATTTTACGAAAATGGCAGCTACGCAATGTTGATCGCACCAATATTTCTCGAATGTAGCTGTAGGTAAACCGAAATCCAACGTTCACTAAATTTGCGAAATAAAAAAGACTATCTTTCACAAAAATTGAAGATACATTTTTTTCCTATAACTCGTGCATCTTCATCTAAGCAAGTACTGTCGTTTATGTTTTATTATATTCACGATAGATGATAACTAATAAATTCTTGGGGGCGTGTGGCATTATAAATACAAGCTCCTGCAGTGCAGAGGGTGGCGGAAACTCCATATAAACTCATAGCGTACAACAGCATAATAATGGCGCTTCTCAATTCCCAATTTAGGCGAGAAAATTCATGACGTAAGAGAGCCAGAGAAAGGTGTCAGTTCAGGGGTTACACGTGCCGGGCGATGTATTGACGCACTTCACCAGCCACCATTTCGAGATAAATCGAGATTATTTGTGGCTGGCGGTCAGCTCCTCTATTCTTGGGGTTTCTAGGTACTTTTGAGACCTAAATCCGATAACCTTGCTTTAACAAAAGGCTCTGCTTGAGTCATTCTAGTGAGCTGTCGGATCAAAGGGCGGTTATCATAGGCCTACACAGAAGTAAGTTTATCAGAGTGATAATGCATAGAAAGTTGATGATCCGTGCGTCGGAGGTCGGCGCTGTTTACGAACGGTCATTGTCTGGACACCCCCGCCTCCCCACCCACTCCCATCGGAGCACGTGCCTTCCTTGTAGCGCTACTCGAATGTGCTTCTTTTCATACTACTTCGCACGCACTATAAAAGTCTCTATCAAAACATATATTGAATTTATCCACTGGTGGCACGTGTACGATTTTGATATTGTGACCATCCAATCAATTTCTCAACAAGCTCTTTGTATCACTGTCTAACTCGCTGTACGGTAATATCCTTGGATACTGAACTCGTGGCTCCAGCATCGGCACCGAAGAACCTGAAACCTCCTCAATTATCTATAATGACTTCATGACATGTATTTTTACTCTACGATGTCCAATGTTTTTAAATATCATGCACTCAAACTTAATGGTGGCATTACATCCCATTCAAAACGTACATTATTTCACAATATACTGAACCCCTTACGTGACGCTTCATAGTAAATACGAATGCTCATGCATGAATGTTGATTAAGTTAAATTCAGCGGCCACATAGTTATTGTTATTCTCCACACAATGCGCTGCCAGTGTGTTGAAACGACCAGTTTTGGATTTGTACATGTACGTGAAAAACATTTTTGCTGAAAAATGAAAAATTGGGGCAAGCTTCCCCATGTATTAGCATACATCAATTCTAGGATTACAACACTCCATCAGTGCTTTATTTGAATGCTTATAAGCGACCCAATTCTCCTCTACGGTATAGCCTCGATTATACTAGTACTGACGTTGTCACTAATTTTTCTCCTTCGTGGCTGCTGTAATTTTGAATCCGAACTCAAATTTTTCGGTCCCAAGCACTCATGTTAACGAAAGCTAACGAGACTCGCAGTGTGCAAAGTTTCCAAGTCCATAACTTTTTCGCCGACCCGTCGATAATATCAACTATCCGGTGACGATATCTTCGCTCGAGCAGCCGAGACTATTTATAATTATAAATACTCCGGCAACAAGTAAGACTGGGTCTCCATGCACTCTCGATCACTCATTAGTTCTTGCCGAGTGTAGCTTTGTAAAAACTACTGGCGCTCTGCACTCGTATCGAACTTTTGAGACAGATTCCATAAATGTAGTTCATATTCGACACTCAGCACGTAAAAAGCATAGAAGTTCTTGTACGACACTTATAATTTCACAATTAATCCAATAACGATCAATAAATGTTCCAAAAGAAAATATAAAAATTGTCAGTTAGAATGCATCTACACTTGCATTAGCGTAAATGCAAAAGACACGTGCACGCGTCGTGCATCTCACCCCGTTAAGGGAATTCAGAATCGTTAAGAATCGTTACGGCTATTCAGCGGTGGCAGGTGACAGGTGTGCAGCACGACGAGTCATCCGGGTTCGAAGCACCAGAAAAATTTTTGGAACGCACAGTGGCTTCGAGGATGAAGTTGGAAGCATTATCAGCTTATAATTACGATTTTTCTACTGTAGCTGGAAGGAACTGTTCAGAATTTGTTGATAGTTTAACCACACGTGAAACGGTGAATATTTAGGCATGGTCCGAAGTGTACGTACGAGTGCGAGGTCAACACTGCTAAAATATTATGTACAATGAAGTAAGTTGAAAAATTTAGGGTCTTGATGGTGCAAATGTGCTTTGTTGAACGATATCCTTGATAAATGATTAGTGCAGATTTTTAGTCTTGCTGGTGGAATAAATGCATCCTTCAAATCATTCTCTGGAACAACAGAATCCATCACAAATTTTACAGGAGGTGAATAAAGAACGAAACTTTTCCTTCTTCTTCAGTGAGCAACAAGAAAAATTTAGTCGTTTTGATGCTAGAATGTCACTTGAAAACATCCTCTATTACTTGGAAGATGCTATTTTTTCTAGTCGAACTTGTATCTTATGTCTAACCCCGGAACGGTGACCCTTAACATATGACTATGTGAAGGAGAGACTCTTAGTCTAAAATCCGCAGGAAAAGATAAGGCATCTGCAAGTGTAGAGCGGCTCACATGCATAAGTCGGCATAGAGTCAAGGCAAATCTATGTGATTGATTTCAAAATATTCTGTTTTTTCTTTTAATTACATACAAACTGTTAAAGGCTGAGAGTCTCTTAATGAGTCTGCGCTCCAATTGAAAACATTTTCCGTGATGTGTGCCATGAGATCAAACGAAGCACATGGAGAATTGAAAATTTGAAATTTGAAACGAAATACTGTATAAGGAGAGTTTGAAATCGTTGCCCTACTGATAATACTAGCTGAAATTCAGCTTGCATCGATATTCATTTCATTGTAATCAAAATTCAGGTTCATCTACGTTTAAAATAAATTTTGACCCAGTCATCACTATAAAATCAAGAATATGCTCAGCATTACTCACACGGTGTTCAAAAATCGCCGTAACAAAGTGACATCATTTCGTTTAATCAGGGCATAATAATAGAACAAAACAAATGTTATAAAACATGAAAAATTAGCTCATTACTTGTTTTAACAAATTTTTCGATATGGAGACCCAGCGTTCACAACTTAGCCAAGGAGGCTTAGCGAGAAAATGGATAGCATAAATCAGGGGGCATAATATCGTAGCCAAAAATTATTCCAATTTTATTCTCAGCGTTTTCAATTTTTTTGTTTGAAAAGCAGCAGCAGTATTTTCCCACCTGGATCAGATATAGAAGTTTAAAAAATTCAAGTCAGGCGTAGAAAGAGGCCTCTTTTCCATACATTTAGATGAAATGAACAACATTGGACATTTCAAGCCAAAGTGAATTCCAAATTTAGTTCTGAAATTTTAAATTCAAGCTTGTCTTCTGTGAAGTTTTCATAGCGAAAGTGCCATCACAATTTTCAAGAATTCGACACGTCGCATAATTTTTGCTCTAAATATTAAATACCAGTAATTTCTTGAAGTTACAGCTCGAACGACTCGTCTTCAAGAATACCATACGTATATGTATCTCAGGGGATACATAGGTGCGTAATGTATCCCTGACAGTTCGGTCGGATGTCCCAAATGCTGCAGTTTGTCTTTACAGGTTGGGCCACCACTGAACTTTTATCAGCTATTCATGCGTTGATAAGAACAAGGATATACCTTAGATGTACAGTTTTTACTGATGGGGCATCGGTTTTCGCTTCTTACACGCAAATACTAACGGAATTATTCCGGGCTTAAATTTCATTGACATCATTTTAGTGGGTGGTGCGCTGTGTTTCTCCAGCCAAGCTTTTCCTCCATAACTGCTCGCAATTGAGCTCCAAAGCCATAAACCTTGTTTCTGATATTAACGACGTGTGAGAGTCGGTCTTGAGATCAGAGAAATCTCGTCTATTTTTGAAAAGCTCGCGACCCCTCCGCGTATAATAATTGTCGTCTCCTAGAAGCTCGGTAAATAACCTAGTTTTAAAAGAAGACTCAGCGGCCTGACCTCGATCTTTTGACTCGGTGCTATATCAAGAAATTCTTTTTTAGGCTGCAGGATAAGTCGAGACTCGACCACGGCCACCGAGGCTCCTGGGCGCTCTCCAGTACGTACGTGTGACGTCGCTCACGATCGATTATCTCAGGTGGCAGTCTAACAAGCAGAAACAAGACTTCTGAAGTGTTTTCGGCTGAGGCGCCTCAAGAAAGCGTTTAATTAAACAGCGGCTCGTCTTACATCACAACACGTGATTTGACGCTCGTGGATCCACTTCGAGATCGGGGATTAGAAATAATTCTTGAATATGCGTAGTTATATACTTGACTGATGAAAAATTATTGATTATGCATAGTAACATACTTGACTGGTGGAAATATTCTTGACTATATGTAGTAACAAATTCGTTTCCTTGCTTGCTGATGAAATGGCAGTCTCCGTTAAAAAAGCACATTTACAAAAATGTGAAAAAAATTAAATGTTATTACGAAAGTAGCATGAGGTAAAAATTGAAAAGGGAAAAATAACGAGTAAAAATTCACGTCAAAGAGCGTTTTGTCTAGCGAAGATCTGTCTGGGATGTAAAACTGGACAATAAAAGTGATATCCATCAATGTCCTGATTTAGGACATGATAACTGAAAATGAAAGAGCAATAGAATTCGAATATTTCATATGTGCGAACACTTCAATGATGAAGTAGGATAACGCAATAGGAAACTAATTTTTTAAAATAAAAACCAATATTAATCTTTCCATGATTTATTTTTTTGGTTGTTTACTTTTTGTTCACCCACGAACTGAGAGATTCTGGACGAATTCTGTTCAACACGAAATGCAAACCAACCAATTGAGCTTATGAAAATTTTACTTATTAAGACATTATAATCATATTCAGCCTGTTTGCCTAAAATGTTTCGTGATTATTCGAAAACAGACCCGAATATTTTACACGTCGATTAAAGTAAATATTTAAACAAATTATGAATTATTCATTGATAATTATTCATTGTGAACAAGATCTTTACCGCTACACTAAGAGTATTTAGTCCTCTCGCGGAATACTAAGCTTAAACAAGGCATATTTTGTCTGGATTTTGTTCCCACCCCTGTAAAAAAAATTTCATGGGAACGTTTGCTGAATTTCCGTTTTTTTTTCGCTCGAGATCGGGTAGAATAAATGCCTTGTTTGACTTGTTACGTGGCTCCATGGCGTACTGCTAGTGTGATGGCCTCGTAACCGAGCGAGCCCTGGTTCAAAACTCGGCTCAGTCGGGAGTACTTCCCTTGAAACAGGAAGTTTAAACCGCACATTCCTCACACCTCTCGCCACGCCAGTAGTTGTAAGGCATTGAAAACCCAACGGTAAAATGTGTTGGAATTAATAAAGGTTCTGTATCCAAAACCAATTTGTTAAGATTTTAAGCCTTGTGATGAAACTGTATTCATACACTTCTAATATTGTTTTAAAAAGATCTTGATGTTACAATAAGTATGGGAATTTGAAGGGAACGACAGATGAGATGACTGCTATATTTTTATTATTTTGCATGAAGCTTTACAGTAAAGTCGTCCCCCGCATATCGTAGTACAGTCGTCTCCCGCGTATCGTAGTACAGTTGTCCTCCGCATATCGCAGTACAGTCGTCCCATGTATATTGCAATACAGTCGTCCCCTGCATATCGCAGTACAGTCGTGCCCCGCATATCGCAGTACAGTCGTCCCCTGTACAGTCGTCCCCCGCATATCGCAGTACAGTCGTCCCCCACATAGGGTGCTAGATGGGTCCAGCAAGCAACTGCTCTACTTTATTATTTGGTTCTTATAACACCCTTTATTTGCTCCTTATGGCAGAAATATTTTTTGTGCTATGTGATGCCCACTATAGTTCATAATGCTAATATCGGAGAACGACTGTAGAGCGGTTGTTTTCCGGAACCAAACTATAGTGCGCTATATGGGGGACGACATGAACACAGCGAAAAGAGTGATGTTATTTTGAAGATCTCGCTGTAGACTTCTTAACGAGAACCATTCAAGTAGAGAAGTTCGTGAAGAATTCATGCACACACTCTTTGCATGCATGAATGGATGTACAAGTTCATTAAAATATTTCACCAGAGCCATTTTGTGATAGAATTATCATCGACCCATCTGTTTAATGATGCACCTGAATGATCTTGTACCTCCATAGCCCCTATGAAAGACAAGACATTTTTCTACAAAATATAAGTAAAGAGCCTGTCTTGCCGTTTGTAAAATTTGCCAGCATCTTTGCCGATTCAAAGTTGAATTTAATACACGCTCGTCGCTTCCTACCGTAAAACCAAGTCCCTGACGCTTAAGGGTAAACGACCGTGTCTTAATTGGAAGATACCGTTTGGTGAAAAAACTCAACGGATTATAGGAACCGCTTTCAATTTTTTCAATTACGCAAAGTAGAAGAGTACAGAATAAGATCACAAGAACTTCTCATCGGAACTGCGTCGTTCTTATGTATTATTACTCATATTTTTTTACAGTGTACTACTCTCTTTCTATATTATTACGGTGTTATTACATTTGTTACTAATGTAAGGGAAGTAAAGCACCATGTTATACAAGAGCATTACAGCACTACTCTTTCACTGAGGCGAAGAATTTCCAATCAGCCCACTTACGCAGCTGGTTCGAATATTCATTCCTTTGCGGCAAGAATCGTTGAGCTTATATAGTCCAAATAAAAATCAGATCTCAATGCTATTAACTCGAGTAAAATCTTCAGCGGCAACGATTCAGCCTAAAGAATACAAGTGCAAAAACGCTGCCCAAACACGCACGATTGCTTATTAAAAGAAATACCGCGACTTCGGATGGCCTCGTCCGTAGGAATAGCATTAGCGCTTATGGAATCTCTTAGACAATCATTAATCGCGCCGGCTATTTTCTCAGATGTGGAAACCAGTGAGGCATTACCTTATTGAACCTCTCCCCCTTCCTCCCTGCAGCCCTTTAAGGGCTTCTTCCCGGCATCATCATCTTGTTGGTTTTTGAGCGCCCGCAAAAGCTGGTGCTGGCGGGATGAAAAACAGTTGCAAACAGCATCGACTAATTTAAGAAAAAATCAATCAAAGAGAGCTTTGATCTGGGCCTTCCAATTTAATCATTTATTCTTTCTTTCTTATTTTTTCAAGGCCAGAGTTCAATTTCAGTATGTCATATTGAGGTCAGAAACTATATGGTAACTACCGAGGTATATGTACAATGTACATTATGGTTGAAGCCAATAATTTTTACATTTGGTTATATTATCCTAAAAACTTTCTAGCTAGTCCGCACCCACAAAGAACCTTTTTAAACTCAATAATGCCTAAATTATCATACCATTGGCCAATATATTTTGCAGTGAACATTTTTAAAACACATTTCTGCTATATTGGGAGTAAACGTAACGAAACAGAACACATACTGTACACTCCCTGCGGGTCAGTGACATTTTATTTGAACCAACTCATCGCGCTGGTAGAAGTAATGATATTGAATACACTAAATTCAGTACGTATGGCAGCAGACAGTTTAAAAATACCGGAACGTACCACATTAAAGGAGCCCTTCACATGATCAGCCAGTATCTGAAGACAATGTCATACGACACCGAAATATGGGCTTCGAATGCTAACTTTGCTCCCTATTCTAAATTTGCTCAAGTCTTGTCGAAAGTCAAGGAATTGCACAGTCCCTTGGCTCCGACATGATTCCAGAACAGAGATCAACGTTAATATTCGGCGCTCTTATTTCGGTGTCTTCCGACACTGTCTTTCATATAGGTGTTCTGGGGAACATCAGCATCGTGCCAACGAGGACTTAGTAATATCAAAGAAAGACAAAAGTTATGATACACAACTTTTTGTGGGATATACAACGAGTGTCATCAAATTATAAGACGTGACGTGTTGCAACAACAAAAAATCACACAAAGTTAATTTTTGAGATAAGTTAAAAAAGTGTCACTTGTCGAATTATTCTTTGAATATGTATTTCATCCCGAATGAAAAAAGCTCAATTCATAAAAGAACACGGTTAGAACAAACTCCAGAGGTAGGCTCTAATCAGGGCCGTCAAATATAGATAATTAATTAAAGGAAATTTTTATCACAAGTTTCACAATTTGCAACGAATACATAGAGATCGCCTCTGGTTGTCTGTCTTTTTATTCCAACAATAACAAAAATTATGAAATTCTTTCGAAAGTTTGCATATGCTCTTTGTCATCAGGTGATAAACAGTCTGTCAAGGTTTTAACTTCCTTGATATATCACGATACGAATAACTAGAAGGACATACAACCAAAAAATATCAACTCCGTATCATGCATGACCGGCCGCAAGTTACGGGTACGATTTAGGGAATGGATCGGAACATGACAGCAGATTTCCACCTTTCTTATGCATTTGCTGAAAGAAAGCCGTGTTTTAGGGGACGACTTGATAAAACGTTGGGATTTCTTCGAGAGCCTAAAAGACTTGAACGAAACAGATCAAGTCATGATTATTCACGTCTTCTATAACAGAATATTTCAGTTGACACGCCCATCATCCGTGAATTTGAAATTTGTTTTATTGCATCAAAAAACGAAAATGTACATTAGAGCAATATAAGATCGTTTGTTGACTAAGACTGAAAGATGATAACTTCGGGCATTACGTAGTTGTAAATGGTTTAGAAAATAATACCTATCATTTCTATTATTTTAAAAATTGAAATACGTGACAGTAGATTCTATATTTATACGACCGAGACAGAACTCCATCAAACTGGATGATAATTAGTACATGTCTACCTGCTTAGTAGTGTGAAGTTCGACCAATTAAACAATGAGAATAGAATATCCTTGAGTAAAACAATAAACTATGGTCCTGATGTTACACCATCTTCTTTATTGCCACTCAGTACAACACACTACATTACCTTTCAGAGTCATTATCAGACACAGCGCAATGTATTCACTTCATTGACAATGAAATTCAAACTGCCTCCAATATCACTTTCAAAATGCCTCCCACATCAGTTGTCTGTATTTTTCACCAACAAATTCAACTGTATCATGCACTATACGTTTCGGTGTGTCACTTTTACTGTAAGTAACATAACAGGGCCGTGATAAATCGTCATTTATAGCAATCGCGGTAAAGGCTCTTGATCACCCCAGTCAGACGGGTTCTGCACCACCCAAGTTCGAATAGGTCATGTCTGTCTCGGTAATTGCTCTCGAGCTTGGTCAGCGGAAAGGAATGTATCAAGTTCTGCAAGACCCTGCCCATTAGAGGATCAGCGTCGTCGTCATAATTATAAAAACTGGTGCGGCGATGCGGTATTGAATTTCTGGTTGGAAAAGAGGGCGAAAATGGATTTTTAAAAGAATGCGTTGTGCTAATCAACTCCCCGGACAAAATAATAGTCATCTATACTATTAATATGGCGTAGGATCTCCACGAGCAAAGATATTGGAGGCAATTCTGCGAGGCATAGAGTCTATAAATGTTCTAATGTACACCTGGTCGACTTTAAACACTCGTGCATCGATTTATTTCGTAGTGCGGCGACATTTCGTGGACAATCTTTCCGACGTCTAACTTTTCGTTTTAGGTGGCGTCGCAAATTTCCTATTCAGTTTATGTCTGGAGACTTAGCTGGCTAACCAATCTAAATACCTGACATATCCTAAATGACTGTCAAGCCAATTAATGACAGTTCTAGCCAAATGCGCCAGACAGCTTTCATCCAGAGAAGTAGGGGAAGCCTTTCTGCATTCGTATTCTATGCAAATGGCAAAACTTGATTATCTAACAGCTCAATGTAGTTATGATGATTCACTTTGACAAATACCTCAAGTAAAAGACCCACTTATGTGTAGTTGATACAGCCCCAGAGTATGACACACCCTCCTACTCCTCCATCACAGACCCTCGAAAAAATAATAGGTGACTAATTTTTTACCTGGGGAGTTTATAATACGATTCCACACCACTCGGCATATTATCAGGCCCAAATATTGCGTATGAATCACGACAAAAGTGCAGACCTTAGTAGTAAAGAACGCTCAAGCAGTTGCGCACACCGCACCTCATTTCCTCTTGTCCCTCTGGAATTAACAAGAAATAAGTCCAAGAGTATCGAGTCCACCAGTACCTGAGGATGACGTCCATCGAAGACCTAATTTATAGTACAGCTAATTCTTCTCAAAATTGAACTGGACAATACCTCGAAGTCTGAGGCAAACTGACGAAAAAATTATGTCAGGTTAGTTTGGCAACTTGACATAAAAAACGAATGCTATAGTAGTATCAGCGACGCAAGAAAACACAGAGCACTCACTTCTTGGTCCGATGGGGAGAATATTGAAGAGTGAAAAAAAGAAATAAATTATCACATACAACACAATGGATGAAAAAAGTATTGAATTTGGTTTTGTATCGTCCATGTTGTCCTAGATCTTAATTAAATCATATCTTTCATCCAGAGAAAATGTATGCCGATTATTAGCCTAATTTAGGATCTAGTCTCGTTTTATTTCAGAATTCTCCTTGGCATGTGCATAATGACAGAAATACTAGCAATCTCATGACGCAAAAATGCTATTACACACTTGACTGTGTTATTCCCGTAGAATTTAGATCTCAGACGGGGTGAACTGAGCTGTTTTATAAATACCATAGAAAGAGCAGTAGGCAGATACACGTATTCATTAAACATATGTCTACACTTCGGGGTAAAGTTTCGTAACAATCAGGTAAAACTGACGTTCAAATGACAAAAAAGCTCACAAGCTTTGATTTGCATTCTTGGTGCATATTAGGTATACAAGCAGCAATCCGTATTCCGCAGCAACTATTCAGGCAATAAAGAGCCCGCATGCCAGGCCTGACTTCAGAATTCAATTATATTTAATTTAATCTAACCAATAATCCTGAACACAGCTTATACATATCTTGCTGATAATACATCAGTAAACCGATTTGAAGATATCACATTCAACGCGCTGGTTTTTTTGTGGGAATCTTGCTGATCAGCGGAGCAGGCCGATATGACTTGAGTCAGCGTAGCTTTTAACTCTGTGTTGGAAACAACCAGGAATTATGAATCAATTATCACTCTTCTAAAAAATCCCACCGTTAAAAAAATCACTAACTTTTAATAACCATAAATCAAGTATAATCCAAACGAAAAGCATTCAAAATATATTTTTCTACGCAGGTGGGGTTTATAATGAGATGACACGAAGAAACTTTTGAGATGAAGAGTGTCCCACCTGTGTCACGCTTCCATTTTTGAAATTTGAAGCGAAGGTTGTCAAATTGCTACGACTCGAATGAAGCTCATGTACGATCATGAATCATAAAATTACGACAGAGGAGTCGTAGTACACTTACGATTAAGTCCTAGCGTACTTACGATTGAGTAATGTTCGATTGAGGTGCAGTCTTGCTGGTGCTATTTGAAAGATCAGTACGCAACCAAGTACGGCATCGATATTATTCAGATATGGGACTATGTTAGAAATTTTTCTTCCTTCAATATGATTATAACTGAGCTTAAAAAATTTCTATTGTGTTTCCTCAGAAACTCTATTGGACAGGGATGAGTTTTCCTCATGATAAAATATTAAGAAATTAAGAGGACATAATCTTAGTGGACTCTGATTACACCTCTATATTATACGTACACAAACATCGCACAAATTTCCTTTTGTTTTGAAACTATTTAAAGCAATTTATTACCACAAGTGTTGCATCATTTAAAGATAATACAAACATGGATTTCTCATACCATTACAATGGACAGTTTTTTATACATAGCTACTTGTGGGCCTGAATAAGTTCTATGACTTCTCGGGCATTAGTTTTCCTATTTGAAACTTCTGAAATAACAAAAACATTCAACACTTACAAGTGAGATGCTAAAAATTCGCATGAGCTCAGCGACAGTCCAAGTATTCAAACTCTCCAGAAATGAGGGAAATCGCAGACCCAAATTGAAGAAAGAAGACACGCGTTTTCGCCCGTAATGGTGGTCGAGCAAATGTCTGGAGCCGGGCGATTTCTGACAAAACATTTAAATAACAAAAACAGAGCTTGAGATCATCAAAGCGAGTTAATGAGGTCCGACTCTAATGTAAAATGCTCCCTAAAAGCCTTCAAAAGACGGTTGTCTCGAGAGAGAAGGTAAAAAGTCCGATCTTGATCTCTCGAAGACATAGTTAAAATCTCAGAGGACCGCTGTTATCGAGAGACGTCGACTTAATTACCTACCCCTTACCAATTATTTTCTACAATGGCATCACTTATTTTTTCTTAGTTTAATATATTGTGCGTCTTTTTACTCAACAGCAGAATGGCCTAAAGTATGGAATTTTTCCATTCTTGGACGCGACCTGGAGCTATTTCTGCCAGAGTTAATTAAGCCCCTTCGTAAAGGTAAGCATCTGTTGGAGTCTTTTGGCGAGCATTAGTTATACAATTTTACTGAATACAGCTCGATTGGTCATG
Source organism: Orchestia grillus (assembly GCA_014899125.1). NCBI lineage: Eukaryota > Metazoa > Arthropoda > Malacostraca > Amphipoda > Talitridae > Orchestia > Orchestia grillus. Next base: position 21,109 of record VOMN01114715.1, on the reverse strand, counting down.
AAATTAGATTATGAAAGTGTAAGTCACGAGCAAGATTTCAAAAATTATTCTGCTCAACGTGTTAATAAATTTTCACAAATCAATATCGGAGCCATATACGATATTAAGATCTTTTCTATTTTGGAACCTATTTCGTGCTACAAATCGAAGTCTAACATCAAAAACCGTCCCGTCATCACGTCTGTAAAATGAACTCATCATCTCATATACGACTTAATATCACTAATATTCATTTAGTAATAAATATACTATGAGTTTAATTTTAAATGTAGTTACTAGTAACGACATGTAGTGAAAAAAATGCAAGACTCTACATTCGTGCCCACAACACTGCTAATTTGGGTATCTCAAAAGCGACCATAAAAGAAGAACTCACAAGATTACCACAAAGTCATCCCTGCACAAATGCAGAACGCCTAAGACCATCTCCATGACTTTCAATTTTCGATGAATATGGACAATTCGTAGTCACTTAGCGAGTATACTTTTAGCATGGAACTTGATGTCTCATTGTCAATTTAGTTGCTTGTGGCTAGTTGTGCCCGGAGAAAGAATTAGTTTAATAGTCCAAACGATCAGTTTTTGCACTTAAATCTATAACTTATCATTTAGAGAAAAATTTTCAACATTCACTGTACACGTTGAAGATTAAAGCCTTTGAGATTGGTTTTTTTATTTTACTTTTTTCTGTTATTGTACATTTGTTTCTTTTAATTGAATAATTTGGAGGAACAGAAGAACCATACCAAAGAGCAACATATTCTTTTATGAGTAACGCTTCTGTAATCTAATAATTCAAGCCCTACACAGGCAACAAGAATTCGTTAATTAAGCATGAACAATGCAAGTCAGTCCGTACTTCATGAGTCCTCAAAAGCTTTAATTCAAGCCAGTAGCCATAAAATCAATAAGCTTTTCTTCAAAATAATAATTATGGGCACAGAGCAGCGAAATAAACTGAATACAGAAATTGAAGAAATATTCCTACAAGTGGCCTCACATGACAATCGAGACGAAACTACTGACTCACACCGATAGGCGATCGAGTGAAAATATGCAACCAAACGATGGCGAGTAGTCATAACTGAAGAATAACTTTACTCACGAAGGTATTCTTACATTTGACACTGATAAACAATCATGGTTGAAAACTTTAAACTATTATTTACAAGATTTTGATAAAAAAATAAATCAGGATTGCATTTCAGTACTTCAGAAGCCCTAATATTTATAAACAGGGTTTCCAAAATTATATCGTTTGCCCATTTTCAATATAGACAGCTTATTGATTATATTTAATCGTCAATTATTTGAGGTCCTATTGCATCATAACTTCAGCTAAGGTGAGAGTTGTAGAGATCCAAAGGGCTGCCTCCACACGTCAACTTATCCTGCAATTGGAGAAAAGGAAAAGCTGAACCCGTCAGAGGATATTTTTGGTTTTCATTAGTCTTCACGATATCTGTACCAGCCGAGCCTCATTTTAATGCTTTGTTGAAAAATAAAATGTTTCTTAATGACAGTTCTTCAACTATATCCTCCTTTGTTAGACTATGGGAAAGAGTTTTTTTAGAACCTTAGCCAGTCAAATGTTTATTTAACTCTGTAGTCACTTTAGCGGCAGTAATCCGGTGATTTTTTACCTGAGTGCGTTTGAAAACACCGTGGTGCGTGCTTTTTCGGTTGTGAGGTTCGAAGTTGTCCCGGAATGACTTTTCTTGCTTGAAATTTTCCCTGCTTCAACCATGGTCGTGAATATCGCAGCTCGTTAGAATACAAGAGTTAGTTCTTGACACCAACACTCCTCCGATTCAAGCTCTTAACAATTTACCCTCATTTGAACTTATGAACTCAATGAAGTCAAGCATCAATGAATATTTTATAATTCAATAGGATCTGAAGAAAGACATAATCTATCAACCATTTCTTACCACAAGTGTCACATCATTTGAAGATATTGCAACCATGGATTTCTTATACTATCATAATAATAGTTTTTATAAAAGTGGGCCCGAAGAAGTTCTATGACTTCTAGGGCATGCTACAACATCATATGCTAAGCGAACCCAGACTCGTACATGTAAATAACTTAACACACATATCCTTGATGTACACAAGACTGATAAAGTAAAAAATTTATTGAGGAGAGAAGATATGATGTAAAATTAGAAATTCGGTAATGTCTACGAAGTCAATGGAGACAATCCGTTCTATGATTCACCCAGGATTAATTTACTGACATGCAATGTGAGGGATTTTTTAACAGTTTTTTAGGATATGAGATTACAATTGAACAAGAAACGTCTTCAGCATATTAATAAGAAATAGGATTCAAGATTCGTTTTCAACGCTTGGAGTGCACTTATCTCACGAACGGGAGAAGGCAATGGGTTCCAAGTTTTAATACCGTTGTAGTGGAAACTAAATATCGATCTGGTTTTACAATAGTATAAGGAAGTATAAATTTACTTCAGTTCCTAGTCAAATATTCCTGACCAGTTTGAGCAGAAGTTAATTACTTCGAGGTTTTATCGCCTTCATCACTCATTATATGTGAAAGTACAGTATGAATACTGATAGAAATCTGAAGCTTAAGACTTTTCAAGAATTTATATAAGTCACTTGACTTGTATGTGCATTATATTCCAAATTACTCATCGCCCTAAAAATTATTTTTTGTAGAGTAAAAAGTATGTTTGTTTTGTTTCTACTAGTTCCATGCTATGCTCCTATACCATATTGCAGATACGAACGAATTAACGTTGTTGTAATTATCTGCCTTACTTAGCGCTTACTTGTTCTTTCTGGAAGCGAATCATGGTGACGTATTAACCTTAGTACAGTAGGGATTAGCTGGGTAGGGTAAGGATTAGCTGGGTAGGGTAGGGATTTACCTCGGTAGGGTTGGGATTAGCTAGGTAGGGTAGGGATTTACCTCGGTAGAGTAGGGATTAGCTGGGTAGGGTAGGGATTTACCTCGGTAGAGTAGGGATTAGCTAGGTAGGGTAGGGATTTACCTCGGTAGAGTAGGGATTAGCTGAGTCATTCGTTCCCGTCTAAAGGCTGCAGGACCCCAACGAAACTCAGGTTAACAGTTCGGCTGTGGGATATTGACGGCTTCTAAAAAAGTAAATATGAGCAGATTATGAAAGTGTAAATTGATTTTTTGTGAATTATATTGCCTTGTGTATGAGAGAAGTGCAAAATTAGCGTAACTTTGTTGAGAATCCCGATCAGTTTCGATACCTTAATACCATTATATGATACATACTCTTCAAGGTAAAGTTTTTATCGATGAAAACTTCTAGGAATTTTGATAAATTAGTTCTTCAACTTGGGACAGATAAATCAACATGTATAGGAAAAAGTGAACGATTAATATGAATTTAAATAGATGTTACCAATACAATCGCTCATTGAAATATTGAGCTAAAATAAGTTGAATTGAACTTCAGGTTTCTATGATTTTATCCAACTCGAGCATGTATAAATTCAGGGTGTTGTAAAAAATATTACCAGTTACATACTTCATGAAGTATTTATGAAAAAAACATCGCCTTTTTCGATGTCCATTGAAGAACAACAACTTATTCAATGGTTACTCAATTCCATAGCATTTAAAAATACTTGATGATTAATTATAATAGTACTCTTACCTGTACGCACTCGCGTCTTCACGAGGATTGAGACGACGCCTGGCGCTGGCTGCATGCGGGCTGAGCTGCTCCGGTGTTCACCCGTCACAACCAAATTACTTTCGAGATAACGCTGCGTTTAACTTTGTAAGAAAGACTAGTTGCATCCTGATGAAACGGGACGGTTTGGTCCTTTTGGTCGGTGAAGGATTAAGGCTCATATTCCAATCGGCCATCAATAGCTCGCACTATTGGAAGAGACTACGTCCCTGTTGTGTGGGAAAAATACGATGGTCACATTACAATTTCAACGGTACCATTTGAACTATGAGCGTCCGATAAGTAAATGTAATGTTAGATTTTGACGGCATGTTCAAGACGAAGTCTGGTAACCAGGTTTCGAAATTCGCTCCATGCCTGTCTCGCAGCTGTCAGCGTGTACGACCGCTGGAATACAACGCTACCTTCGACTCTGTGATATGCAAAACAAAAACATCAGAAATTCTTTTCGACGAACACGCATTGCTAGCAATCCTCCTTTTTGGAGACTGAACATTTTTATCGTCAGAAAGTAAAAGGAGATTCAGAAGAGGTAATAACAGGCACTGGAATAAGGCAGTTTAGTGAACACTTCATAAGCCTGAGTTAAGAACCGGTGCAGGCTCGAGATGTGGGTGGCAATGTTTTTTTCCGAGGACTCGAAAATGTTGCGCAGAGCCTGATCTAAAATGTTAGACAGATAACTTTGTTACTCTACGATTTGCCCATTGATCCAGCTGTTGCAACAGGCACTTAGTTGTTCAATTCCAGCATAGGCTCACTAACGGCTACCACCCACACCTTCTGCAGGAAAATGTCTTGGTTTGACGCGTGAAAATCCCAGCAATCCTACGTTTAAAATTTCACTATTTAACTCTTCAGAGACTCTCTTCCTACGACAAAAGCACTATTACGTTGTGTAATAATGGTGCAGGTATATTTTCTGTACGTAGTACAGAAATAAAGTATTGATAAAGAACCGTATTTTACATAATTTTTTCGCGGTTAATACTGTTAAATTAATCTTTAATTTTATATGATCGCTGCCAGCTTGCTCGTTGCCATAAGGTTAATTTTCCCCTAGATTTTGATATACAATCATCAATAATTAACCTCGCTTCGACTAATTTTGAATCCTGGAGTCTATCAGTCGATTTGAATCCGTGTTTTAAAATCGAGAAGAACGCATATTTTGAGCATTAATTCACGCACCAGTGCACTCAAACATAATTTAAGGCTGTTCCTCTGCAAAACAATTACATATTATCATATGTATGATAGGGCTATGGTTGAACAGTTTCAGAGATGTGGTTAAAATCTCTGCCGCATTTTTAGCTGCTCACTTTTTTAACTGCCGCAAAAAACACATCCTGGCACCGTCTGGACCCGCCACTCAGATCTCGCTAAACACAAGGTGCCCGGATGATGGTCTCGTCATCATCTCAGCTCGGGTGAAGTCGGGAATTGAGATGTCCGTGTGGGGACCAGTTTGGTATCGCTTATGATAATCAGGCGAAGGGAGTAGGACGATGCAATCGCTTACCATCGCTCCTCGTGCGCTGCGTGTTGCTACTGTGAACAGCGCCGCGCCGTCCTACTCTTATGATTGATGACCGCAGCACGCCGTCTCCTCTGATCTCCCTCACGCCGCGCCAGCAGCCAGTGCTGTCGAGTGACTTCACTTGATTAAAATCCTGGGTGATTACAAAGCTCAATTATCTTGAGTCCTTATCGACGCTTGAATTTATCATATTATCATGGAAGTAAAGGGGTTATCCATTACTTATTTTATTCTAATCGCTGCAAAAATCAAAAGGTATAGAAAAAAGAGCCATTTTTCATTCATGGTTAGAATTTTGAGGATTGATTGTTCGCCGTTGGTCGGGTAGGAAAAGTCTCAATACCTGTCTAGCTTGTAATTATCTGTCTCTTAGTGACATACGGGCTAGCTCTTTTATATTTTGATTTAAATCAGTAATCCGCAATAAGTACATCGCCTTCATGGAATGGTTCACGTTCGTTTGCATTGCTAGAATTATAACGACAAATCATTCCTAGTGAAATTAAGTAACGTTTCCTTGAACCAAATATCTGCTAAATATATCATTTAATACCTAACAGATCTGATGTGGTGTACTCCATGTACAGAGTCCAGAAATTCAAGATCAGTTATTGCAAAACGATAAATATATTCCGAACGGCATGCCTTTGTCTACAATTAGTTTTGAAACTATCAGGCATTTACACTGCGTTGGAGCCGTACTGTAAGTAGGTGAACAAGTGTCCACTGAAAGTCGTCCCATGATCAGAAAATCGAATACCGACTGTTGAAAATTTATTCAGGATTTCAGAGAGCAAGCACGTAGCTGAGGCTGGGCTGTCCGTTGTGCTGAATAAACAATGCAAACGCTGTCAAAGTATTTTTCGTTTTTTTGTGTTACGTTCTCTTGGTTAAGAAATGTCATACTTGGGTGTATAAAATAGAAGTATTGAGAATATTAACCCATAAACATCGGCAGAAAACAATATCGTGAAAAGAGAAGAAAAACATTTTTATAACTAATTCAGTTAGATTGCACATGACTATTATCGGCTCTGTTAAATAGTTGGTAGTTGAATCAACTATGAGATTGCAGAAACTTCATGGCTGACGTGCTAGTGCATCATGTTAGGAAACAAGTGTAATGAGTTTGTGTTGTAGTTTCACAACATCATCGCTCTTTGTTCATTCAGAGATTGCTAGAGCACAGAGAGAAATCTTTACAAAATGTGAACAGTAAATAATGCATGAAAAATTGTTGAAAGCAGACCAAAATCGTGAGCATGAAACATGGGTGGTTCTTCCTTCGAACTCCTTTATTTTGGGGCACAGTCCAGGCTCTCGCTGCCACCGCGGACCGCGGCCTGGACTTAAGGCTGCTCCGAGGTCGGAAATTTTTTGCAAAAGCTGGTCAACAAAATTTCTGAACTTTCGACAAAAACTAGTTGATAAATTTGACGATAATATGCTGAGAGAAGCTAGGGAATTTATCAACTTCCCAAATTTGTAAAGGAGCGCAAATATGAATGCATTATAGCTCGAACATGAGCTTGGAGAACAAAGAACGCTGAGTGCTTGTCCGCAGACTTTTTACTGACTACATTCAAGCGACGATTCCGCGTCTGATTTTTTCGTGTTACCAATCATCAGGCTTGCATTATGTCTCACTCGCTGAGCCAGTTTTTCTTCCATCAAATGAAATATTTATCAGCAGCCGCAGTCATAAACTTAGTTCTAATTTTGTTCTAAGCATGAAATGAAGGCATTGTTGACCAGTCGAAGATATGGGGGAATTTTTACGAAGAGTAAGTGGAATCGCTCAGCAAGTGAAATCACTCGACCGTTACTAAGTTGAACTTGCTGTAGAGGGGAAGTTCGTTAATAAATATCCGTGCGTCATAGTGTCGAATGTTGTATGAATCCAACGTAGACTCCGCAAATGTATGCTTTAATATATAAGTAATGAATGTAAAATGTACAATAAAGATCAGTAAAATCAGACGCAATCTCAATTTGTCCCAAAGAGACCCGCATCTAAAACATTTGCACTACTGCTTCCTACTTCGCTTCTTCTAGCAACGAAGGCCTACCTATTTAGTGTCGTAGATCTTTTTTTCACCTAATTTCTATGCGATCCTACTCTCTGTGCTGCACATCCTCCCCCTGCACCTGATTTTCTCTTTGTCCTCTTTCTTCCTTATTTTGATTCACTTTCCATCCTAATTTCTCTTGCCAAACGAAAACTCTAAGAATGGAAGCTGAGGTTTTTTGTTGTTTTCACGTTTTGCGATGTAATTCATAATCGAGCATTTTCTCAGGGTGAAACCTACATTCGTACCCCTGTGTATAATTAAAAGACGTCAATTATTGCTTTCGTATCAAAGTTTGGAACGAAACAAACGTCAAAGTTAGAAATGGAAGACATCTTTCAAGTGACGTGGATCACTCGATAAGATCACCGTCGAAAGATGCCCACTCAATCGAAGCTTCATTTTTGTGGCCCACTGAGGGATGGACGAGCTCAAGGCGGAGGGCCGTTCCTTGGCGCCTCAAGGAAATGGCCGTTCGTCCAGATCGTGGAACTGATGGACCACTCGAGCCTGACTGAAGCGATCGTGGGTCTTTCTTTTACTTCTCGGAAGTTGTTGGCTGCCTCAACGTCAGCGTTTTTGAGATCCGCAATCTTAGCTTAGATAAGTCCTCAACCTTGTCTCTGATGTATAGTCAGCGAGGTGCAAATATCTTTTCATGAATTTTCATGCCTTCTCTTGATTCAGTGTAGGTCTGATTGTACGTGACTGCTAGATGGCGCCCTCGTAGAACAGTGGAGCCCCAAAAGGACGTATCTATTATTCGAAGCTTTTTAAAAGCTTCTATCCCTCAAATTCGGTCCCTGCTTCTTAGTTATATTTTAGCGTACGTCACCGCGCGATTCATTGCTGCAAACAGAGACGTGCAACGCGGGAGCCAGGAGGCATAGCGTCTCGATCAATTTTCTGATGTTCTTTCTCACAGCTCATATAAAATTTGGTTTCGTACTACGAAATTGTTCGTGTTTCTAACCAAATAGCAATATTTACAGGCGTAACAGCTTTTTACTAAACTCTCCAACACATACTACTCGAATCCAATAAGTCCCATTATTCTCCTCTCAATATACTGTACTATCAAGCGTTTGCCCTTTATGTACTATTTTGTGCTTTTTATATAAATTCAATTGATGCCTCTCTCAGAATAAAATTGAAATACTAGGTCAAGTTTTCGATTGCATCAAGAGAAAACGACGCCACTTCCTTAGAAATCATGTTTCCAGAATCGCAACTACACCGCTGACACCTGATATACTGCACCGACAAACAAGCAGCTCATGAAATATTGGTATGTTTCCGAGAGTATACTTATAGTTGATATTAGCAAGCAATATTTCCATGTTATTCCTTCTTCTAAATTCGCAATGGTAGAGCTGATCACTTGACTACTTTACGGTGATCGTACTATAGCAGCAAGTGTGAAAGCAAACTTAACTGCTTCTCTGGGCTATCTCCTCACTGCGTCCACATGCATTAGATCTTGCAATCATGCAGGGATCGGCACCAAACTTTATTCAGCTGGTAGAAAAGCTGGTTGATTTCCTGGTGCAAACTAAGTTCTCGAAACGTATTTTGGTATGAACGTTGAGACCGAGTCCCAAAACTGTCAAAGGACCTGGAAATTTCCTTGTTTTTTGAACTGGCGTTCAGTGTGGTGCTCAGGCTACAAGAATACTATATCAAGTACATAAGTATAAATCTGTTCTTCGAAAATTTCAAGGTAACTCAACTTGAAATCTGTATTGCATGCAAGCAAGTATAGTTTTATCCTCGTAGAGGTCAGCGCTACACTTCGTTATAAGAGTCTGTAGATTTCGATTAGTTTTGTAGCGACAGAAATTTAACTCAGAGAAATTAGACCCACGCTTGTGCATCGGAGTTCGAACAACTGATGAACCAGGAGTTGTACCATAAAGGTAATAAAAGTTCTTGGAGTATGTTGTAACAAAATGTGCAGCCTTTTTTATAGTTTACGTATTTCGCTAACTTTTACCCGGACATAAATTTAAAAACTATGTTTTGCTTATTCATTTCAGTTTGTATGGTAAATATTTTTACGATAAAGAGTACCTCTTATCTGTTGGTAGATTTTAGTATCTCCAGTCAAACCACTTTCAATGCGCTACCGAAATCTACAAACAGATAAAAAGCGTTTCGATGGGATCCCCGGTGTTGGTTGCGCTGGTAGAAATAACGATGTAATTTGTAGAAGAAAATGTACTCTCCGAGCCATCCTGTCAAATTTTATTCTGGAAACGGAACAGTAACGATGTACTAACTGCCATCCCCTAAGACAAGGCAGAAATTTTGTTCAATTAGCTAAATAGCTTCAATCAAAAGATACAATTTACGATGGAGACAGAAAACAATGATCGTATGCCGTATTTGGATCTCTTGTTTAAACGTTAGCCTGATGGTGGATTAACCTTTTTTACCAATCAAAATTAACAAACACCGGAAGTTACCTTGACTTCTTTAGCTACCACCCTTTGTTCCAATGAAATTGTGTAGAAGTCTCTACACAAGAGGGCATCTGCGCTCTGCAGTGAAGAAAACAAGGACGATGAACTGAACATCATCGCAGATTTACTAAAGCAGAATAATTTCCCGCAGAGATACTTCTGTCCACGACGCCATCAGAATCAACATGACCTTGGAAATGGCACTAATTAAGATGCTATCGACTCCCTGCATGAAATAAAGTACGTCAGTGCTCTGTACTTCAAAGGTACCTCAAAAAAGGGCTCAGCGAATATAAATGCCATTTAATGAAAACTCGCGCATAAATCAAATAATACAATTTAAAAGCAACTTTGTTTTGTAAAGGATAAAAGAGTTAATGGGGAAAAATTGATCTAATTTATATGCTTAACTGTACTGACTGCTGGGCAGGTTATAGTGGTGAGACAGGGCGAAATTCGTTAACGGGTATCAATGAGCATTATACGGACAATGTGCGAAGGAGAAACTAACTTTTCCTTGTTGAGTTGCATTCCTGATAGAAAAATTATTCTTCCAATTTTCAGAATGTTTAAGTTATGTAGACAGTCAACAATTAATGTACCCGAAAAGTTGTAGACGCATTTTGTAGTATAAAGAGCCTCTCAAAATTAGCCGACATTTGGATATTTCTTAATAACTTCTCACTCTTGTCATTGGCCGCTCCTTATGACCGCTCTTTCTTATATTTTGTATAAAAATCAATTTTTGCATTCTAGATACTAGCCGACAGCATATGTTTCTTTGTGCAAGTATGCATCGTCTCCTGAAGACTGTTGAAGCAAATTTAATCGAAAGCTTGGGCTAAAAAATAATTGTCATGATTATCCTCAGTAATAAATTTGAAAAAAATAAAATAAACTATGGTGAGTCCCATCATATGTTTCAAGGTGGTTATACTAGTATCTAAATAAATAAGCACATTATCACGCGTAAAGCCCTTAAATATACCAAATACCCAACGTGTATGGACCCAAATACTCATTACATCTGGCATGTATTTTTTATCAGGCTGTGAGACTGACGTATGTATATAAATTAATACTTAAAGGGCTTTGGGAATAACTGAACTTAGAATTTTTTTCCATCAGTTTTTGAAACAATAGGTATTACGGTATTTGATTGCATTTATTGTTCTCGATACAAAATGAATCTTTTGTATGTCTCCATATTAAACCATTAAGATATTGTATACCTGATTTTTTTTTAACAGAAAAAAGGCCTGTGTCATCAGTATTATGCAAATAAACTTACGTATCGTTTCATGTTACTTTAAAAATTTCAAAGATAGTCAAATATTTTAGGCGCTTTGTATGTTAGAATAGGAATTTTAGGCGATATGTAACAGTCTCCGTCCTGGACTTTTTATCTATTGACGCTAACTGTTTTTATATTTGCCTTCATTTTTCAGAAAGTATGCACAAGAAGTACACCATTGCTCATTGCTCAGTCTCACTCGGACAATCATTGCTTGGTTATCAAAACATCACGAAAACCACGTTCTGAAATTGAGTCTACATCCAATAAATCTTCAGATCAAGTTCATTTATATTCAATTGTAAATGGCTTCAATGTTTGATGTCGAGAAGGCGATAAATGGTGTCAAGACTTTTGGACACTGCACGTAAAGAAACTGAATCTTAGTTTTTTGAAAGAGTGAAAGAACTTTCTCAGCCTACAGAGTGAGGTATTTTCAATTTTTATGAGAGAATCATAAGACCATTCGTAAACTGTTTCCAACGGATGCTGACCATCCAGAAATATTTTTTCGTGACTGAGTTTATGGAGTTGTTTCATCGGTCTTACTTTGGGATGATTGGTAGCTTGTGAAGAAACTAAATCACTTAAATATCACGCGAGTATTACGTGAATTTTTCACGCTCGTGCCTTCAACGGAGAAGCACTAGCATAATTAATGTTAAAATTAGCGAATCAAATAAAAGAATATTTTTTTGTATCTTCTGCTACTTAATTTCACATCATTCACCTCAATTTCACAGCCAGAAGCCTACTAAGTACATAATAAGGCTCTCTAAAAATACCAGCCTTTGAATGAAAGTACGCTTCTTTGCGTGTACGTCTACTTAATTTCCCATCATTTTCGTCAATTTCACAGTGAGTAGCCCATTGCCTCAGGCTCTCCATGGTATACTAGAGTACCGGCCCAGATGCAGCCAAATTGGCGGTAGGTAGGCGCACGGCTGGAGTTAACAGACGTCTTACAGAGTACCTAACTCCAGTTGTAGCTGTTAGCGCCCCGCCTGAGAGCATCATTGTTTTGTTGCCATTTTTATTTGTGACGGTGGATTGTTCGAAGGCAGCGAGTTGCTCCTAATGACGGCGATGTTGAAAGCTATTCTGGAAGAGCTGATAAAGATCAAGATCACCTGCAGAGAAGCGTTCGTTTTATTGTGATCCGCCCCTACATTAAGAGGGCCGAGCAAAAACTGGTCCCGGCTCTTCCATCTCACACGCTCGAGATTCGAGCTCGTGTCCGGCAAATTTCAGTGCGAGAGACGACCAACGATGCCATCAAACGTGTGTTTCCTCCTCTAATGAAGCTATTTAGCAACTAAGTACTCGCTATGCGCTCCGCTAAAATCGCTTCGTAATTCTTACCCTGTGCCCTCACTCAACAAAACACAGCTGACCGAGCAACCACTCCTCGAAAACCAAGGGTTATTACGATGAGCAATTCTCTGAAGAAACTGTAAAACCAATTTCATGGTCGTTCTTGCGGTGATTAATTTTGTTTAATCTTGGGCGTCCTTTGGCCAGTGATACACCCGAGCGCATTTAATTATCCATTATATCGAAAACCGGCTCCATGGAATCCCAACCGAACACTCGACAGCGTTATCTGTAAATAGCCCAAAGTCGTCCCGAGGAACACAAAAAATATTCAATGCCATCTTACATCAACAGAAACTGATCTGATGATACTTCACAAGCTTAATCTTGTTGCTATTTAGAGCAGTTCGTCCATTTCATCAAATCGTAAAATCGAAGCGAATCCGAGTGACATAATTAGTCATTCGATCGTAGCATCCGTGCTCAGCTTCATTCACTTTCACCTAATGGGGACACATCGCCCTCCTCTACCTCCTGTATTTGTCACGGGACTATTTAAAACTTCTCCGATACTACTTCTGATTCTATGCGCCTGGCGCTGTGACGTAAACATAACTGCGTTAGGCACACGCAAACACATTATCACCAACTGAAACGAATCGTTCACAGTGAATATTCGTGCTCATACAACGCAAGACATATGCACGTGAGACATTTCTCGGTCCTGTACGCTGGTAATTGTGATCGATTCTTATCACCTCTCCTTGCACGGTGCCATTTAGGCGACGTTCCCCGGCATGATTACATGCGCAGCCTGTCATCCGCCTCTTCAATTATTCCTCTAGGCCGGAGAGGCCGTATGCCTCTACTCTCAGTCCCACGAAGCCCTCGAAGAGAAATTTGTTTGTGTTATGTAGCGCCTGTTCGTGCAGTATTAGGTACTTTTACATTCAGTATCACGCTCGCCAGCACACTTGTTACTGCACCATTTGGTACACTTGTAGTATTGTACTTTTGTACCGCTTATTAGCGCACTTTAAAGCTCAACTGGGTGGAGGTTTATGGTACATGCAAAACACTCGTACTGCAAAAAGTATGTTCAACAATATAGAGCGGAGCCTGCGACATGCAGGGCTGTCGTGCAGGACAGCAATATTTACACAGTGTATCTTCAAACGTCGGGCAGTTATGATCGAGTACGACCGGTTATTCGCGTAAATTCTACGTTTGTGCTGAGACGCCCAATAAGTGTGGCTCAGATTACAAAAATATACCACATTGTTAGTGCGTACATGCCGCAGTTACGCGACTGCTTAGCATGAAATGATATCGACGTTTCATACTAACGATTTAAACTCCAGGATGCGTTTTAGTCATCGTGATACGTCTTCAACTAGGAGCCGACTGTAAATTTCTGCCCAAAAGACATGGTATTTTTATTCAAATTTTGAAATCGTTGGATCAGTGACGGTGAATTACATACTTCGGTGCAGGCGGATGAAGGAAAGATGATAAAAACCTATAGTCATATTTCCTGTCTAGGTAGTTTGTATATATATACTCGCTCGGGTAGGCACAGAGCTTAAGCCTGGTCTTGATAAGCTCCTCGGAGAAAAAATTAGTCACATATTGTCTTCCGAGCTCTAGTTATTTACTCGTTCATCAATCGGTTTCCGAAGATGTAACCGAAGTTTAGGTGATATATACGCAAAGTCCTGAATAGGCATAATTTTTTATTCAGAGCGGGCAAGTTATAGACGTGTTTCTTAGTTGCTCCACTACGATGGGACGAACGCAAGGTGTCTCAGAAATAGCAGAAAGGGGCCATAGCATTTGGTCTGGCTAAGGGACATCCAGCGAAGGAAGTAACGGAATTCCCTGGTGTTCCATGCTGCACTGCCAAGCGGGCCTACCAACAATTGAAACAATCCTGTATATGCCGCAATTCAAGGAAAAATTGTGGGGTAGAAAATTCTAACCTATATTGACTGTGCCGCTGTGTGTCCCGAATGCTGACCGAAATAAATTTGCATCAAGGATGGAACAAATGCGAAACGTCAATGGTATCCCTTCCCAGCTGTTTCTGAACGAATTCTTCTTAGGCAACCCCATGCAATGGATATTCTCTTATGGAGCAGAGTGGCTTGTAAACGACCGATGTTAATTCGTGTCCACATACAGTAACAACTCATTTAAACTGGGCCAAAGCACACGCACATAGGACGGCAGAGGAGTGGAGAAATGTCATGTTGTCAGATGAATCGCGATTCTGTCTCTATAACAATGATGCTCACCGTCATGTGCAACGAGGACCTCATGATGCCTCCAACAGACCCTGTGTACTATGGGTTATTCAAGAAGGAGGAGGGTTTGTCATATTCTGGGGCTGTTCCAACTGCGCAGAAGTGGGTCCTTTAGTTGAGGCAATGGTCAAACTGGACAAGCATGGCTATATTGAACTGCTATACAACTATGTTTTGGAATTTGCAATCCGAATGAAGTAATGCACATTGCTTTGCCTTTCTCTCAGAAAAACTACCTGCTACATCGAGCTAGAACTGTCATTAATTGATATGACAGGGATTCAGGATATGCCAAACATTCAGATTGGCCAACTAAGTCCCCAAAAGACATTAACCGGATTGAAAATCTGTGGGACCACCTAGAACGACAAGTTAGCCGTAGAGGAAATCGTCCACATACTGTGGCCACACTACTAGATCAGTTGATGCAAGAGTGGTTTAAAATCGACCAGGTATACATTAGGACACTTACATAATCAATGCAGCGCAGAAATATTACCATCATTCGTGCTTGTGGAGGTCCTATACCATATTTGTAGCAGGTGACGAATTTTTTGTCCGGGGAGCTTATGGACGAAAAGAATCATTGCTGGAGTCTGTAAAGCTGTCTTTGTCTTTTGAGTTACACGTAGTTCGTTGACTAACGGCTGAAAGGGGGATATTATTTTTATATAAGATCTTACATATACTACATACTCAGGTTGCAATTATACTTTATTTGGGCTACTTCTCGATAAACGGTCATGACCCTACTAAAGGCTCGCGTAAGCCTCAATTATCTGTACAGAAGTTTTAAAATTATGTAGATAGCAAATACGAGTGAAATACAGTCATGGAAAATGTGTCAATTTCAATCATTCTTAGGACCTCCTTTCAGCCGAATAACAGCTGCCATATTCACGGGGCACTCAAAATGCAAGGTATTGTAATGACTTTAATCTTTAGTCGTATTGCAACTGCAGCAGTTTTTGGTCAAAGTCTTGCGATGAATATGGCAGAGCTGATGAGGCACGTAGTCCCCTCTCGGGCTCGTCATATAAATTTTCAGTGTTTAACTCTGGAGATTATGGAGACCATTCCGTAGAATTAAACGATCCCTCATGATCAGTGTACCCCTTTTGAAAGATACGAGCGTAGGGGCTCGTGGACTCTCATGAGAAATTCCTTCACCTTCGGAAGAAATGACTCTATTCAGGCGTGGACTTGGTTATCAAAGACCGGACTTTCACATAATCATGTGACGTCATTTTGTCGCAACAGGAGGTTGCAGGCCTATGTTGCAAGTGCTCAGTTGAAGGAAAAAAACACTTGCTACTTTGACAAATAGGAAGAAACGTATCTAGAAAGGACTATAAGGACTGCATTGTTGACTACTGGAAATGAGTTGTACGGTATAATGGAAAGCGATACACTCCTATTTAGCATGATGGGCGTATCAAAGTGTAAAGAGAGCCTGAAGAAGCGATTGATCAATATAACATTACCTTTTACTATATAGGCTCCTGTAGGAACTATAATGATCTTGGGATTTGCATTATCTTTTACCATATAGGCTCCTGTAGGAACTATAATGATCTTGGGAATTGTATTTCCTCTTACTGTGTACGCCCCCGAAGGAAGTGTAATGATCTTAGGATGTTTCATACGGGCTATAACCCGCTTGTCATAAATAACGTCATAAATCATCTGCTCGTCCCTGAAAACCAAGTTCACCACTAAATGAACTTGTATTTTTTTGAAGGGGACGGAATTTGCCAGGATGACAAAGCTCACATGCACAGCTCGCACATCGTTCGCAAGTGATGTGCGGAGCAAAAAATATCAATACGTCACAGAGAATGGCCTACAATTTCTAGATTTACACTTTTTCAAAAAATTTGTGTGAGTCTTTTCATGTCTTCCATCGACATTAAAACATTTGTTCCAAAGACTGCTGCAATTGCAAACGAATAAAAAGTAAAGTCACTGGAAACCATTTAACGCCACGTATAGGTGGCACCTGTAAATTCGCTCGAAAGAAGGTCCGATCAACTGTTTCAATTTACAACCTTTATAATCACTTGCGTATTCAAGAGCAGTTGTTAATTTTTTCGATTATAATGATAAAATTAACGATCTGAATTGTGTTTTTTCAATGTGATAATGTCATACACAATACTTTCCAGTATTGCATACTCTTCTAGGCTCTTGGAAATGAAGGTGCGCATCTGTCCCTTTGACACTCCTGACTGTGGAAGGATGCTGTAAGTTAATTAGGAGCTACTGCCAAGTTGGCATAGACAAGAATAGAATTTGTCATTATTATGGAACTGCTTCGGTCCTCGGATACAAAGCTAGGCAAAAATCTGTCTTTTCGGCATCAAATAAAGCAACAAAAACCTGATTATGATTCAGCACTCTTATAGAAGTATAAAATGTTCACATGTATTGGTTTCTATGTATGCTCAATAATTCTATTTACAGTACAAATTGATTCTGATGCAAATCCTTTTAGTTCTTAACAATATACGTCTTTTCTGTGTCATCCTACAGCATCACCGCCCGTAAACGAGTCGCTGTTCTTTTAAATTCATTACTCGTGATGAGCGCAGGGATGGCAAAAAGTTCTCAGGCTGCTCCTAAAATTCCCAAGTGCGTTACAAACAGCCCCAGCAATTCTACAAAGACGCAATTTACCGCTGGAAATGTGGGTTACAAAAGTGTACAGATAATAACGGATATTGTAAAAAAATAATCAACTTTTTTTGGGAAATAATTTTTTTAAACCATTTGCCTCAGAAATTTGTGGCTGGACCTGGTATACTGCTGGATCGTTTGACTGAAGGCGGATTGGTCTGATAACGCATCATTCGTGGAAACTCTGATTGTAGTTCTGAAGGTCCAGCACGTCGGGGAATTTGGCAATAAGGTAATGGAAAATACAAGCCGCACCTCACCTGTACCAGGTCCGTCACGCGCCCTTCTGGTCGGCTGGAAGACCAAAGCCTTCTATTCTGGGGTATATTCAATATTATATCAGGTGTATCAAATTCCCTACTGCGGACCCGAGCAGGCTTGGTTTATGGATGAATCACTGGATTCATTCAGGATTTTGGCCTCCCGGGATTTCCAGGTATAACATTCTTAATAAAGGAGTTCCTCTTGCATGAATGACAGGCCAGGCATCCCTATTTTTGTTTATGGAATATACTCAACTAAATAAATTATGCCTCATACTTCTTGAAAATTGTACGAAGATCAATAACATTTTGAACAACACATATGCCAATGAATTTTGTTCAGACTCTCGATTCTTGGTTTTTATAGTCTCATATTTTGTATTATCTCTTCTTACGTTGTGACGAGAGTTAGGTGTTACCATTCAATCAGGTTTGTGATTATGTAGTAAAAGCCACTAATAAATGTGCAAAAATTACATTGCCAACAGTGTGAGTTCAGATTGATCGAATACTAAGAGGAAGAAAATCAGTTGATTCAAATCATTGGCAAGTAGCTGTGCAGTAAAAAAAGAATGACACAATTGTTTTTATTTTTATACTCTCAGTATTTGAGCTCCAGTTTTGTATCGCAGTTTAGTTTAGTTTGAACGTACAGCAGAGATTATGACTATTTTCCTCAGTAACAGGTGCTCCCGTTTATGTAAATTATTTGTGGTAAGGTAGTTGAAGTCTAACCGCGAAGTGCGGAGCCTCAGTCAGAAAAGAGCTTTTAGCACTCAAGTGCTTAGAATACTGAAAATTTAGTACGATCGCATGATGAACTGATTCTGTTCGCAGGAACCCCGTGAAGAGCTCACTCGCGAGTCCCCCGCGCTGACGCCTTGCAGTTGTGCAATAGATGTACGTTCTCTTCTTGAATCTGATTCAGATTTAAATTACCATTCTTTAAGTTACATTAACCTAATCTAGTAATTATGAGTTGTAATTTGACGTCGTATACCCAGAGTAATCATTATCGTTCATGAAATTCCAACCAATTTGCCAGAGTTCGATGGGAACATAGACTGTACAACCATGAATCTGAAATTCTTACGCGCATCGGTGCTAACTTGAATATCTTGAATATCTTGAAAACGTTTGGGCCCCTATGCCCTGGCCACACTGGGATGCCGCCGATTTGTGCGCATGGTGTCCCTTCGCATATCCGCGACCTGTTGAAGGAGACCGTTTCCCTCACTGGGAACACTTTTTTTGCCAAATGCAGAATTCACATCCACCTGGCATCTCGCTAGGAATGGAGGACCAACCATTCCATTAAGAACAGAATTGGCTTCAGCTCAATCATTTCGTGCCCTCGAAATTGTTTGTACGGATAGAATATGCGGCTGAAGATATATACTCGCTGTAGACTGTAGTGCAACAAAGCTTAAGATACCTCAAGGAAAAATGGGCGGATGAGAAGAGCTTGTCCCTCAACTAGGCTTTTGGCTCACCTCCCACATGTGCACGCCTTCGAGGGCCCTCAGGTGCAACAGGGGGAAAATAAATATCTTTATAGCAATTAGTTATAAAAGTTGATCAATCATTGTGTGGTGTGTCATCCCGAACACCTGCTAAGATGTTGCTCAAAATACCATGCCTTTGTGCTTGTCAATTTTCTAGAGGTGTTGCAAATTCGTTCTCCTGGGTAGGCAGTCACACGAAGTGCACAGTTGTACACACCCAAGCACAATGTAAGAAGCACATCAAAGCAGGCGATGATCGACCTGAACGAGAAAATGAAATAACGTATGCACCTCTCATTTAATTAAAAAATCTCATCATTTTCAATTCGCAGGAAAAAATCTATTTCCAGAGCAGAGCTCAGTGAATTCGACACTCGCGAGTGTCAAAATATTAGTGAATGGATATGATATGTTTGGGTCGTGTCTAGTCGTGAACACTTCCATCTGCGTTAACCCTTGAACGACAAAAGGATTTTGACGCTATGGCTGCACTTAGCTTTGTACGAAAAGTAACTATAGCCTTATGCATATGTGCACTGAAGCTACGTTTACCTTTGAAAGAAAACTATTTGCGACCTTAGGTATAAGTGCAATAAGGCTACGTTTACCGATAGAAGAAAACTAGTAGCCGCCTTATGTATAAGTGAAATAAAGCTACGTTTACCCATGGAAGAAAACTAGTTGCCGCTTTATGTATAAGTGCAATATGGCTACGTTTACATTTGGAAGAAAGCTAGTTGCGGCCTTAGGTATAAGTGCAATAAAGCTACGTTTGCATTTGGAAGAAAACTAGTTGCGGCCTTAGGTATAAGTGCAATAAGGCTACGTTTAATTTGGAAGAAAACTAGTTGCAGCCTTAGGTATAAGTGCAATAAGGCTACGTTTAACTTCGTACGAACCATCTAGCTGCAGCCTTATGAGACAGAATCATGTATTCCCTAAGACGCTACAAGGCGAACAAATGTTAAACTTGATATACACATTTAAATAAACTTCGTATTTACGCATCGATCACGAGGCTTAAGATTAGGATTAGTCTTTTTTTCATAAACATTTTCCATAATAGTCTTTCATCTAAGGTAATCTTTCAACCATGAGATTACACCATGAGATTACACCATGAAAATACACCGTGAGATTACTCCATGAGATTACACCATGAGATTACTGCGTTTGAACAGCAGACTGGTTTCCAATCACGTTGGTAAGTATTCGACAGGGCTAGTGCAATCGATATTACATTTCAGGTGCATATTTAATTAATAAGCGAAAATAGGGCAATTTCAGTTTGCCGAATTCCATGGAAAAATTTTCAATCTCTCGCGTAAAATATTGAATTGCATAAGACTATTCGGTACCGGGGCTTGGTGTTATAAGTGAGTTCCCGCCGTTCTTTTACAGGAATCTATACGATAAAATTTTGCTGAGTCGTTATTATGACGTACACTTTGCGTACTAAATTCCGTTTACACTAAATTTTAACGAAGTCATGTTCGGAAGGGCTCTCAATTTTCAACGAGCGCCAAACTAAAATAATCTCATCATTGAAACACGTGCTCATTTTCCCGTTTCGAAACCGAATTAAAAGACTTGAATGATTGAAGATCTAAAACATACACACACCTGTCTCGACCGTCCCACCGCGAACGATCTCCTCACAACCCGTTCGCACGAGGATGTCCTCATGTTTTTCAGTCGTGTTTGATAAATTAGGGAGCCTGCATCGCTTCAGAAGGAAGGTCCCTCGATCGCACGCACTTACGAGCGGCACCACCGCCTAATTAAGACACCAAGAACATTGCTGTCTGGACGCCCGCTGGTGACTCATGACCGGCCTCTGCAAGATGAAGCGTGAGAGCCGGGCTGTGCGAGCGCAAATTTCAATTACTACCACGAGGTTCAATTAAGGTGGCCAGCAGGTGACCTGCCAACGCCTCACGACCTCGCCAAGTGCGGGGTACGAACGTTAGCGTTGTGTAGTCGGGGTT
>VOMN01114705.1:0-38312 GCA_014899125.1 Orchestia grillus | reverse complement strand
CCTTTAGGTGACTGTACTAAGGAACTAAAATTCTGATTCCATGCTAAGTCAAATTGATTTTTCTTCTCGAAGCATTTAGAATATTCTAAAAGTAATTCAGGTACGATGTGACCGGGAAATACCATAATTATCGTGTGAAAGTTGTTTCACAGAAATTGTTGAATATTTTGTCACGTGTCAGTTATGACTTTATTGAATATGAAGTCGTTTACTTATTAAATTTCATGCTTCGTCTCACAACTTCACTTTGATAACTAGAATTCGTGTTCTGCCGAAGTTTCATGTATGTTGGCTTAGTAGATATTTCATAAAAAATGGTTTTAAAATGAGCTATCACTTATGTCCCTCCACTGTATATTCAACTGGTGTACTCCAAAAACAATATGCTGTTCATTATAATATTGCCAGATCAAATTCAGCAAAACAACGCACCGATACACAAACAGACTTGAACAGACGCAGCGAGTCATGCTCTGGCCATGGCATGGCCGAATTCAACGGTCGACACACGAATCAACAGCCAGGATAAAGCGATTTGAACAAAGAGTACAGTAAATGAAAGGGTGCGTCATTCACGCGCTAAGGCGGTGAGTTAAAGCAGCACATATTCATCAATCTTCTCATCAGCCGTCACGCTTACTCGACCGCGAGCACAAATGTGTATATGTGATGGAAGTCGATTTGCAAACAACACAGTGACAACCAGGGATCATTACTTGAAAAAGAAATGACTCTCTTCGTAAGAACGATAATGACGTTCAGTACTGTATATTGATGTTTCAATTATCATACCAGAAAAAAACAAAAGCAAAACGTGGTCGTAAGATCATTTTAGCTGCTAAATTCCACGTGAATTTATGGCTTAGTTCCGTTTACGCGCGCATCACGTAGGTAAAAACTCATATCTGACGGATGGATTAATTTTTGATTTATTTTTTGTTCATTGAACTCTTAAATTAGGCAAAGTTTAGCCCGATAGAATCCAGGATGGACTACATATATTTTTCGATAGACTACACAATAGTTTTCAAAACACTAAACCCGTATTTTCTATGAATTCATCAGAATGTTTGCACAAAAACGGTAAATCCGCCGTAGCTCCTAGGAGCTCGAGTTGAACGTCAGAGCAAACCTCAGTTGTTAAACAGAAATTTTTACGCTGAAAACAGTGAAAAAAATCTAAAAAAAGACCTAATGGGAAGTTTAAAACAGCAAAAAGCCATCCACGAGTAAGTTGTAAGTCCGTCCCCCGCTTCCCAGGCTGCAGGACTTGGGACTGACGATGCTGCAGTCCGGTGACGTGGCCATGCAACATTTCCTGCTGTGCCTCTGGTTCTGGCTGCAGTTCTTCACGAAGTCCGCATCTCCGCTGTCCTACGCCATCTCCAACAAGGAGTCCAACACCATTCTTTTGGGTAATGTACCATTTTAGTCATGTGATTGGGTGATGAACCATTTTAGTCATGTGATTGAGTGGTGCATCATTTGTGTGATGTCCCATTTGGGTGAAGTATCATTTGGGTCGGGTACCATTTGGGTGATATATCATTTAGGGGGTGTACCACTTGGGTAATGTACCATTTGGGTGGTGTACTATTTGGGTAATGCACCATTTGGGTGGTGTACCATTTGGGTAATTTGGGTGAAGTACCATTTGGGAGGTGTACCAATTAGATGATGTATTTTGGTAATGTTCCATTTGGTGGATGTACCATTTGGGTGATGTGTTTTGGTGATGTACCATTTGGGTAATGTTCCATTTGGTGGATGTACCATTTGGGTGATGTGTTTTGGTAATGTACCATTTGGGTGATGTACCATTTGGGTAATGTACCATTTGGTGGATGTACCACTCCTCACCAAACCTGCGTTTCCGCTGCCATACGCTAGTCTACCTCTAACAAGGAGTGTGACACCATTCTTTTGGGTGACACATTCTGTCAGGCTGATTATGAAGCGACTACATTCGAATTCGTTAACCTAAATTACAAAAATATCCCACCCAGAAGATCGCAGGTTGACTTATAAAATGTTCCTGATTCAGTTTTCTGCTTAATAAAGTCATGGAAGAAAATTTATTCAAATTAATGAAAAGGTGAGGCAAAGAAATCACAAAAATAGGATTGCATTCAAAGCAGAGGAAAATGTCTTCTGAGTTACAATGAACAGTTCGATCATACGTTCACTTTTCGCAAATAAACTTAAAATTGAAATGCTTACTTGTTAATATGCAATCGTTGCTCATGTAAAGTCATATGAATAAGAAATTATCTATTTTTTATGAAATAGCCCTTTTGATCAATCTAT
The DNA here is from genome assembly GCA_014899125.1 of Orchestia grillus. Lineage (NCBI taxonomy): Eukaryota > Metazoa > Arthropoda > Malacostraca > Amphipoda > Talitridae > Orchestia > Orchestia grillus. The sequence goes on along the minus strand of VOMN01114705.1, from coordinate 36,005 downwards.
CGTTAAAATAATTTCTTGTGAAATATCAAAGTTGTTCGATCCCTTTTAGGAAATGACAGTGAGGCTACAATCTCATGGAGGGAAGTGTCACATTCGCTTGCTCGTTTTTCTTTTTTTGCGATCTTAAAAATAACTTTGAGGGAAAAATCCATTTACCACACCCACTTCGCACTGGTGCACTTCATCTCTCGAGTTGGGCATCAAAACTCTGAGCTGTTCACCACTGCCCGACGTTACGTGTGCGTGATACGAACCAAGTCTCAGGATGATCGGTAAATGTTCTTTCACCAGTGATGAGTTCCGCAGACTATAATAAAAGCTTTTAGGAAACATTCTGTTTTAAATTTAAATTCATTAAATACTGTTCTTTCACAGTTGTTTACCTAAAGTTTCTTAACAGAAATAATCGTTTTCTGTAGAAGGTGTTCATTTTTTTGTAATGTTCAAATTATAATAAGCTTACAAAGAAGTAACTTTTTTCAATGCATTCTTGCTGTCATTGAGCCCAGAGTCATAAGAACTTTGTATCTGTGACTAGATCAGAGCAAAGAAGAATTCACGTATAAAGTAACTAATAAATTACATTCCAATCTTCGAAGGTGTGGAGGCACAAGGGCTGTTCTTCGTGTTCCACGGGCGGGAGGTGCGTGTGAGGAAGTCAATGGAGCCAGGTCGTTGGTACCACATATGTTTGCATCAGCAAGATAAGTTCTTCAGCGTCGTCCTCGATGGTGAAACTGTGCACACCATCAATGTGCAGACACCATCTTTCGTTCCTCTTAATGGCACTCTCATCATCGGCCAAGACCAGGACAACCTGGGCGGAGACTTCAACCCTCTGCAGGCATTCGTTGGGAAAATCTACGGTCTAAACATTTGGACGTCTAGAAAAATAATTCCCCCAAATTCATTGGCTAAATGCTTCAACGACCCGACACTTGACGAGGCTATTGTCAAGTATGAAAACATAAACTTCCAGAAACACGGAGACATTGCTCGAGACGAAGATACCCCTTGCTTGTTGGACAATGAACCTGTTTACATAGTTTGGCCAATCAGAATGTTTTACGATGATTCAAACTCTTTGTGCAGATTTTTAAACTTGTCTGTGCCTAGAGTAACCAACAGGGATGATTTACTCACGCTTGCAGAAATGATAGACAAAGCATCTGCTATGTGTTTTGGCTTCCTGTCTACGGTGAAGTACGCTTGGATATCAAATACTCTCTCGGTTACTGACGAGGACGTTGAAGAAGGGGGGATATCAGACTCAGGAAAACAAGTATTTGAATTGGGGAAATTGAACCATGACAAGAATGCTTCTTATAGCCACGTTATGTTAATTTCATCAGGCAGGTACTTAAGCGCAAGCAAGAGAGATAAAGCTTGTGCCATATGTGGAGGCGAGGCATTTACAACTTTGTACTTCCTGAGAGGCATCTGCCCGGGACTCCAGACAGTTAAATTTTACCCGAGAAAAAAGGACATTCATGTATACTTTCATGGCAACCTCGATCTTGTAATTGAGCTAGAGGAACAACTCTGGAAACTAAAAACAACTTCCAATAGGCTTATTGCTTTTCTCGAGAAACACTACAACCCTTTCGGAAAACGTACTTGGTCTGTGTTTGGCTCACTGAGCAACTGCCTCTACCAATCTCACACTTCGCAGTGGAACATGTTCGACAAGGCTAAATCTATGACCCTGATGTTCAGCGCTTGTGATTTTAGTGAATTTGCGTGCAACGACGGCTCCTGCTTGCCCAGCTCCGCGAGATGCTCTCAGATCAAAGAATGCTCCGACAGTTCCGACGAGGAAGAATGCGATCTCATCAGAACACCGACAGGGTACTCGCCCAGTAGTGCTCCGCCTCATTCTTCACTGGTGCTCAATATATCGTTTTCGCTATCCCAGGTTAGTGACTGGGTATTTATCTCAGTGAGACGTTTGTTTAAAAATGTGACAAAGTTCAAGAATTTTTCTAGGTTCTCATTACGAACAGTAATCAACTCCAAAAGTGTCAATCAAATGCTCGTTGATGTGACTTAAAGTAAAGCATAGGCTTTTTAAAACCTGAAACGAAGTCTAGAAACCCATGAAAATATTATACCTGGCTGAAAATTTTCATAATCATTGGTTTGTTTATATTTAATGTATAGAATATAAACACTTAAATCAAATATATATTTTTTTGTTTCACTTGATATGGTTGCTGTCTTTCTGTGTCAGTATGAGGATCTGAACAGTCTAGCGCAATATGGCCATATCGTCTTGAAACGAGAATCTCATTTATGTGCAAAACAGAGGTCTGGTATGCATGAAAACCTTTACAAACCGCTTCCAAGAACAGTACGGTAACTGCAGCGTGTAGCCTTATTTTAATCAATACTCGTACGTCTATCTTCTCTTGGGAATCATTTTCTGGAACGTATCTTGAATGGAACTTGAAGAATCATTTGTTGTTCTACATCTGACTCGAGGTCTCAGTATCGCGTGAACGGTGCATTTTTCCTCTAAAATAATTTCTGTGGTTTTTCATGATAGCCAACTTGCTTTGGCTTCTCTGTTATGATATTTAGGTTTTCCTGACATTTCTAGTTCGTCGAACATGCGTCACAAATTTATAGTAAGTTACTATATCCATTGAGATAACCTTTCGGTGTATTTTATTTCAAGGTTACTTCGATCAACATTGTGAAGCAGTTGGCGCGGATGGTGATGAAGATGGTGTTGAGTTGGCGAGACCCCCGTCTTGAATTTCTGAACGTGAATCATGACCCTCTAGGCAATCTGGTTACAAACGCTACAAACCGTATCTGGCTTCCAATAGTTCAGGTAATGAAGCTTGAGTGAATGAGACATTGTAATGTTGATATTTTCTTTGCTAAAAGTAGATAGATATTGCAAGAATATTAAAAAAATTATCCACAGGTAAACAACGAAGACCGACTGGAAGGAACGGTTCCGCCCCGAGAAAAACTTCATCTTATCGCTGACGGCAACCCCACGTTCGACGGTGAAGGTACGCGTGTGTATGTTCCCCACGGAACGGGGATTTTCACTGAGTTTAGGTCACTTTTCATCAAATAATTTTTTCAAATCAGAGTCTACAGCCATATTATACATATTCGTGGGTATACGTTAAAAACCGTCAATGAAGTCGTTTCAAAGAGTAGTGAAAACAGATATTCTGATCGAAGTAGGGAAAGGAATGGGGAAAATTTCAAGTGCGCTTGTACATATTGCTCGATTGTGCATTATCACGATTTCAAGTGCAAATCAAAATACTATATATCTTCCTTTGATGAAATCCTTACGCGACGTTTCTTGTTGCAGAAAACGTCTTCAAAGGATCGGACGTTGTGATTGCTTATACACTTGACCTATCGAAGAACATCAACTGTTATTTCCGGTTCCACTTCTATCCTTTCGACACTCAGCGATGTAATGTAGAGTTTTCGATAGTGAATGCACCTAATATACTTTTGAACCCGACGTTAGAAGAGAGTCAAGACGATGAGGCTGGAGAACGACTACCTTCCGAGTACGTCATGGCTGGAAGTTCCATTTCGTCCAAGAACAACACGCTCATCTATTCTTTCTGGATGTTTAGGAACATACACTATCCTGTATTTTCGATATATTTTCCAACTGCTTTAATGCATCTGATCAGCTATGGGACACTTTGGATTCCAGTAATGGATTTCCCCGATCGTGGCACCATGAGCCTGACGACCTTGTTGGTGCTGATCGCCCTCTACAGCGACATATTGAGTCAACTGCCAGTGACATCTTATCTCAAGTTTCTCGACCTATGGTTCATATTTAGTATTACTTTCATTTCTGCAATCATTTTCGCTCACCTTAGTACAAGCCACACAGGAAGAGTTGAAAAGATTGACCGTCGACGTCATGGATCATGCAAGAACTTCTACTGGAGCAACTCGGCTGTCCTCAACCGTTGCCGAGTTTGGATGGGAGTTGGCTATTTACTCTTCCATACAGTTTACTGGAGCTACCTGGTGTATTACCTAAACAAGGGCTAAATCTCAAAAGTTCTTGCAATTTTAAACCAGGACATCGTACTTCTTCCGATGATTTCGAAATTACATGAAGGAAGTACTTTATTGAATTGAAATAAAATCTAGCCTCATTGATAGCTCCGAAAGAAAATCATGAAAGATTAAGTCTATCAACTACATTCTTTGTTTGATTTTTTAGTTCAGATAAAACAAAAAAATGTCTTCACGCAGTAGCAGTAATCAGTTAATCGTTAATTCCATCGACATACGTAACTATCTACGCATGTGATCGTAAAATCCGACCCGGTAACATCACAATTCAAAATTGATCTCCTGGGACGTTCAGCCTTGCGCTAGCAAACGTTGTGTTAATACCAGAGTCTTACGCGTCCCAAAAGCATCCAACTTGATATGAATGTTGTTTAATTATGAACTGCGATACATATTTCTCAATTACAGGAATATTATGGGAATGTTGGAAAAACATCATCAAAATGCACTGAAGAAAAGTATGAGTACGTATAACCCTTTGCCAAGGAGAAGTAAAATTATAATAATTAATTGTAGTATCTAAAACTTATTGTACTCCTTACTTTCTGTCGTTTGATGTATAACAAATTTTCAAATTTACTCATAGTTTGGAAATTTTGCACCCTGCCGATATGTTTGAGCCTCCTCCGCTGGCGCCTGATCTTGATGTCACGCTTAAAAAAAAGTCGAAAATAAAAATACGTAAAATACAGCATCTGCTTCATGAATTTATCAGAAGTGAGCTATTTTTTTATGCAGTGATACTGCTCATATATGAAGGGATTCCATTGTTGAAGAAAGTATTGTCAGCTGCATCAGATTCCAGTAATGGAATGGAGCTGCATCAGATTCCAGTAATGGAATGGAGCAGATTCCAGTAATGGAACTGCATCAGAGTCCAGTAATGGAATAGAGCTGCATCAGATTCCAGTAATGGAATGGAGCACCATCAGATTCCAGTAACAGAATGGATCAGATTCCAGTAATGGAATGGAGCAGCATCAGATTCCAGTAATAGCTGGAAGCGATGGGGAATTTCAGGATTCATCTTCACGATGATTAAACCTTCGACTGAATCCTTTACTCATTGATGAAATATTTTCTGGCTTCTGGAACCTCATTCCATTCATCAAGGAGTTTATGAGATTCACGTTAATGAGGTTGTTCGGATTTGAGGCTAAATATCAAAGCAAATAAATAGTTTTCAATCTTTTCTCTTCGCGTCATTCTATGTCCGTCCAAATTTTTCTCAAGTCCCTTAAAAACGTGATAGCAAAACGATAAAGATCAGGAAACTTTATATAATCAAACTGTATTTCACTCACTTGATTTTAACAAGATTTTCCATCAATCCTGTGGTGTCAGGAAAGGCATTCTCATTTTAGAGGATGATAGTCAATGTTCAATGAGGAGAGTTGCTTTCTAACTAAAGCAACCGGCTGTTCATTTAACAGTATGTTGATTGGAATAAAGCTTAACTAAAATTGTCTGGTTATTGCCCATCAGCTCGGCAAGATCATCTCTCCACAAATGCAACGATTTACGGAGCAAGTTCTCTAAGGTAATGAGCAGGTCTGTTTCCTCCATAGTACCACGAGCGGCTACGCTTAATGCTGTATAGTGCCATGTAATGCAGAAAGTAGACAGTTTTCCTCCAAATAGAAATTATATTTCGCTTCTATTCAGAAGATATTTTTTCGAAATAAAGGGACACAAAATATCACAAACATGGGTGTATATATATAACATACATATATATACCTAGGTACCGAGAGTCCTTAAAAGATATCAGACGCAGATTTTCACGAGGAGTTAAACAATTTTCAGCGGAACTCAACTCGATCAGTCAAAAATGACCGTTAAGATGCTCCTGAAATTAACATTGCTTTTCAGCATCCTTAAATAGCATTTATTAAAAAAATAAACTTGTGTTTTGGTACACACGTATAGTAATTAAGCCAGATGTGAGTACACATTTTACTCAGTTAACCTATAACTTCTTTCATAGGCACTCCGGATAAAAAATTAGTCACCTGCCGCTACTATGGTGCAGGACCTCCAAGAGCACAAATAATGGCCGAAATTCAACGCGGCTTTGAGTCTACGAGTGTCCTAATGTACCCCTTTGTCGATATCGATCCACACTTGCTTGAACTAATTTCGTAGCGCCGCCACAATACGTTGACGGTCTTCTCGACGTCTAACTTGTCGTTCTAGGTGGTCTTACAAATTATCTATTGGGTTCAGGTTTGGGGACTTAGCTGGCCAATCTAAATGCTTTACTTATCATGAATGACTGCCATGCCAAGTAATGAGGGTTCTGGCCCGATGCACCCTTTAGTTGTCACCTTCGAAAGGAGCTCGAAAGACAGAGCACTGGAGCTGGAAAAAACCACAGGTGTGGCTAGTTTTTTGTCCAGGGAACTTATTTCGGTACTACTTGATGACTCTGTACATACTGTCGCCATTATATTCAATCAAACCATACTTCGAACGTCAAATTATTTACGTGCATGCTGATATTTTAGCAAATTTATGGTGAGCCTTGTTTCGACCTTGAACCCCCAAAAATAACTAAAATACTTAACTTAGAATGATGCAAGCGAATAAATTACTCGTTTTAATTACACTTCGTTTTAAAAAAATGTTCGTTTACTTAAGGAATAAGTAGCACGTGCAATCATTGACGTATGAACACAAATCCTTCCGAACGCAAATAGTTCCAAACACAGTTCATATGGTGCTTAAAAAAAGTACCTATCTCGAGGATCGCGTTCACACTCATTAGACTTCGTACCAAGTGACCGACATTGAACGCAACCCACGCCGTGCCTCTAAAACCTCCACCCTCACCGTCCTATGAAAGCACAGGCCGCATAATGATCCCTCGACCCAGCTGTTCAATCCGTTGCCTTTTTCGAGCTGAAGATCTGCTCTACCGAAGAATTCAATGGAGAGCTAGAAAAGATGATCAGCAGCCTCTACTGACGAATAAGAAAAGCGACCTGGGTAGGATATAAGGAAGTTTTCATTACATTGTTCTTTAAAATAATTACATGCCCCTGTTTGAAAGAGTGAGGGAATTTAAATTCTCTCAATAATTTTAAGAAGAAGCGCGCTCAATAACTTTATATCTCTCAACGATTTCGAGTAAACTGTAAATCTACGTCCTCAAAAAGTCAACTGCAAACCATACCAGTAGCAAATTAATTAATTTCAGTTTCATATGTAAAGAAGTAAGACCAGGAACCAAAAAGAATGACTACTAAGGTGTCTAACCTACAGCAGCTCTGCACCTTAACATTACGTGCATCATTTCTTCTCTAGCCGACGTCTAGCTTCAATGAGAGAGTCCTAGAGTAAGTATGGTGGGATAGGCCTGTGTTGTCCTGTTTTTAGTTCTTCTTCTCGTAAAAAAAACAGAAACTTGAATGAACACCATGTAGTTATCTAACACCTTGTTGCACGTTTAAAATTGAATATTTTTCGGTAAATTTCAGCGCGATAAATGAGGAGAACATGCCGCTTCACGTGTGAAGCTCAGGTTTTTCGGATAATAAGTTACTATCGCGGGTGATTGGATCAGGATGGTCATTTTGGAAGTTACCTGCCGAGTTACCTGGACTCAGGTGATCGCGCATCCGCCACCTTCCTCATCACCACCTCACCGAGACGACCTGAGCTCAGTTTCAAACATGACGTGGCTCCGTGTGGGTGCATACAGTTCTGCCAGTATCATTTTGTGAAATAGTCCGTTCAGATAGATTCCTCCACCAATACGTCCAGTTATAGTGTCTTTAAGTAATGATAGTGTGTTTATAGTCACCATGCTACGATTTTTTAGTAAACGTGTGGGGCGCAATGCCCAAAAATACAAAAATGTTGCTGTGGACGGTAAGGCTTCGAACAACTCTGCTGCTGCCAGACCCACTGGGAAGCCTAACAAGAACATACTGCCCTGCACCGTAACGCTGCTCGACTCCACTAATGTCTCTTTCGAATTACATGTGAGTGTTTACTTAATTCTGACCTTTTCTCACCATATTTTACATGAGTTTGTGAGCGAGTATGAGCGTGCCATGCCCTGGAACGCGGTGTGTAGGTCCTTGGCGCAAGGAACCCACGAGCTCTCAGACTTAGAGTTCCAGGGCGGCGAGTGCTGCGGTGGGTTGGTTTACAGTCGAGGTTCGTATTGAGAATATCATTTTAAAAATGCGGTTGTCTTGCATTACTAACTTGACGGCTTGGGGGAGTAGGAGCAAAATTGACCAAGGTGAGATCACACGTTTGTGATTATTTAAAGAGTTTCATTAGAAACTCTTGCTTGCTTTTACTCGTTCCATATTAAGTTTGCGGAATTTTTGGCCAGAATTTTATTTTCAATTGTTTCCATTCTTTCCGATTTTAATGATTGCAAAAGCCTGAAGGAAAAACATTGGCTGCAATCCTCATGTCTTCGAGGTGCACCACACACCGCCGGAATGTTACCTGAGAACTTCCGTCCGTACCTGATGAATGGAGTTCGGTTTAGGGACTATTTAGCCTAGCTGGAAATTAATTTCACCGATTTCTCTACGTAGCAGAATTTTACTTTGTCTTGGTACAGGGTTAAAATCCTGATTTTCCGTTTATTTCAAACTAGACAACCATAATTCTTACCGTTTTAAAAGTAATAACTATGTTATAAAAGACTTAAAAATAAAATTTATGGGTCTTATCTTTTTTCCATAGACAAGTTAAAAAAATTGTAATGCTAGGAATTTGCTTTGGTAGTCAGGTCATTGAATTTTCAAAATTATATTTTTTTAATACGCTACCAGCAATAAATATGATAGAAAAACGAATTATAAAGCGAATAATGGGCATTTTCCACTGTATTCAATAACGGGGGTTAGGAAATACCATGTAATTTTCAGGAACACAAGACTTGCTACAGAGCGTTATGAGATGTCTTGCAGAAGCAGCAACTTTGACCTGTGAGGCAGAAAGAAGTGGGTGGTGAGGTCGGCGTAGTTCTAATTAATGTCATACCGATATAAGGAGTTATACTTACGACATTAATTCGGCACTTTTCAGATCAACATTTCAGGCTTCAAAGCATCGGGGATAAATTCGACGAATCTCCGCCGTGTATGCATTTTTGTTTATATTCTTGCTGCTACAGAATTGTAGTAAAGTATTTATAGTTAAAGCCGTGCATTCCATCGGGTCAGGTGCGCTTGATAAGTTGTCCCTTTAAAATGATTTCTGTGATTCGCGTGCAGTGGCAAGGGAGTTGCATTTATTGTGCATTTAGCCTTTACTATGCTCATAGCTTTTACTTTGCACAGGGCCTTTACTTTGAACTTAGCCTTTCCTTTGCACTTAACCTTTATACTTGAATGTTCACGAGTATACAACCGTGACCCCCCGAAGTAGTTTTTGAAATTTTGAACTACTTAATGAATTTGTTATGGTAATGGTCGTCTTAGCTCTATTGCTTGTTCGAGAGAAATTACCGGTCATAAATTTTCATTCATGAATTTTTTCAGTAAATTTGAATTCCATCTTGGTGGATCTCGACAATGTCAACTTGGTTTAATTTCCATGATGCATATTTATTATACGAGTATTTACAGATTTGTTTCCACCTCATTTGACTATGGACAGAATCTTGTCATATTCTTGTAAAATATTCTTCATGAGAAACTGTAATATCACACACACGTACGTATGCTCTTATAAGCTCAAAGCAACCAGAGAAGTTTTGAAAAATATTTTGACTCGAAACGCATTCATTTATTAAGTGGAATAAAGAGTACACACAGTAATCTGCGCCACGAGGCCCCTAAATCTGCAAATCCAAACATAACTCACTTCGAAGGACACCTGGAAATCACAAGTGAGATGCGGCTGTCACCGCGGACGTGGGTTGGGGGGGGGGCCGTCAAAATCGACTCATTGCGAGTCCTAAGATTTCAAATGTGCTTTCCCCGTGCTCGAAAAGAGTGTACTTGCATGAGAAGAGCATGCGCACGTTTGCTCCTCATCTCGGAAGGTTTTCTATGTCATAAATGAATAAGGTCTCATGTCTACTTTGAAAACATGTTTGGCCAACGGCAAAAATTAATTTTTCACCCAGGCGTGCCAATTAACCCTTTCATATCGGACCATATTTCTAGCTGAAAACTAAACTTTTTTCGTTGTTCGTACGAATGTTTGAATAAAAAACGTGAGGAGTGGGTAAACTGTGGCAGGTGCCTTACGCCTCACATTCGGTACCATATCTTAAAAAGGGAATTAAAATCAGTCAGCATAATTATTACGAACCTTAAAAATGACAATGCCTAGATTAGCTAATTAATTTGCTCTTCAGCATTAAAGGGTTAGTGCGAAAACTACCTGTGCCACTTAACTAATGACACAACTATAAAGCTTTTGAACCTCTTAACTTATGGCATAACTACAAAGCTTTCGTGTTATCGTAGAGGAGATCAATAATTTTTGACTTGTTATCAAGGAGTTCTCCTGAGTGGCTCGTAAACTGGTGTTTTCCGGTGGTTAAATTTGGTTCCAGTGCGTCGGAGATGCAGCACCGCCGTGGAGCTCTCGACATACTCGTACTACCGGAAGAGCCGACGGCGTTTGGTGTAGCCTTAGGAATTCTAAATAATTTCTTATTTCTTTAGTCCGGACATGAAGTAGCACTAAAGTAGCATTTGTTACACTGGCACCCTATGTAGAGATACAAGCTCAACACTTTAACTACATTCAAATTGATTTTTATGAGACACTGAAAATATATTTCGTAACTTACCGGTGTTAGTGAGGACAAGTTCATGACGAGTTGCTTTGTTATGAAAATATAGCTTTTCATTTTGTATCAGTTAAGCTCTGAATTCTTTTACAGAAAAAGAATTGATGAAGAAGTGGACTATCACGCAGATTGCGAGGTTTTTGTCGAGGTTTCTGTGCATCGAAAATGTTTTTATTTCAATAAAGTGTGGAAATATTGAAGCTGATTTCCCAAAAACCTGATTAATTTCTTCAGGATTTTATTTTTGATACGGAATTTTAAACATTTTTCGTATTTTTAAGTTCTTGATTGCTTTATTACTTGGTTATTACTGCTCTTCGTGGTTATTTAAAAATTTAGTGTCTATCTGAGATAGGATATTAGATCATTCTGATAAAAACTGGGAAAAGCATAGGGTGCGGCACTGTTTAAAAACCGAGATTTATGGAATTTCAATATATCATAACGGGAACTAGGCAAAACATTTTTATTTTGCTTGAGGAATTTCATGCTGCAGTGGCTGGAATAATAGTACAGCCTAATGTCCCTTCAAGGAAAGGGAGTTTTATAAATTAGTTTTCTGTGCATTTGACAGACTTCGAGGTCTTGGCAGAACATGAGTGATTTTTTTGGAAATGGTTGCATGGAGGACCTGTTGGGCCTCGTAGAATCAACGATACTTGAAGTGCCTTTGGGGTCGAAGTTAGAAAAAGATTTTAATTTCGCCCCGTTTTCTTTGTTCGTCATAATCACTGAATGGCTTCAGTTGAATTTTATTCTCATAAAAATGAATATTTATCACACATGCGTGTTTGTGAGAATGTAGCATACCTACATGAAGAATCCCTTGATTACGTCACTCACATACTAACATTTCATAGATATGAAAAGGCACCAGGACTCCCGAGAAGCGGATTACCTACAAAACTAATCAAGTTACGAATATTCAGCGTTGTTACCATAACGATGCACTGAGATTTCAAAAATGACAGTTCATTTTATGAGCCGTTCACTAAATTTTCCCCAGTTAATCTGGAGCACTGCGGTAGCAGAAATTAGAGGGCATCCAAAAGAGGTGGAAAATGCGAAGCATGTCTGGATTCCGTCACGGAAAGCTGGCGAGAAAAGCAATCTGCTTCAGGGAGACGTCAAGGACTGGAAAACATGTATACAAGCGCGTTCTTGAGCCATAGGACTTTTATCCATTGGCTTCTATCGAATGCGTTTATGGCTGTACATTAATATTAGTTTATGTTCATAGATATGTGAAACGCAGGAGGAGAGGTTATCAGTTTGTGATGCGATAATACATGGACCTCTGCCCCCTGTAATCAGTTGACAAGCAACAGTTGACTGGCTCATGAAAACGTTTCCTACACGAATTAGCAGACTGTTTCGGAAGTAGAATTTTTGCTTAATTTATTTTTGAATTTCTCCTTCCTTAAAACGTTATCTCCTAATTTAAAATCCATTAACTAGTTTATCAGGAGAACTGAAACTGGCTGCATTGAATTTCTTAACGCAAAATCATTCCAGTTTCAGGTATAATATTCGATTAAATTTAGCATGGCGGAATAAATGTTAAGATTCTTTAGGTTCAGCAACCTTTTAGAGCTACGAAACATACACAGACACAAAATTACTTGCTACTTATAGACACGGTAGTCAGAACGGAAGTGACCAAGAAGCGGTCGTGAGGGGAAGCTTGCACTGTGTCCAGTTGCATGACTTCCACCGATTTACGTAAAGACCAGCAGCTGTCTGTCAAGGTGGTGATCTACATTTGAGCGTGCGGCCATCTTGGTCACGGAGAAGATAAGTACGAGCGCGACTCCTCCGACGAGTCCTGCCGCCACAGAACCGCACATAACATTTGTCCCTGGCGTGATTGTCTGTGAAATTAGGGCCGTGCTTCTCTTAAGCAGCCTCGAAGACTTAGTTGTGTGAAATGCGACCGCTCGAGGGTCTGGTGTGTTGATATCTTATGTGCTCGGAAGAGCAGGTGTCTGTTGCATGTAGCCATGCCATGCCATGCTTATATGTTGTAGAATCTAGCTTGCGTGCGAACCAATGAATACATTTCATAAACACTAAGCAGTAGCAAACCTAAATGCGATACTCGGAAACTTGGCACAAACTCTCAATTTACTCTGAAAAATTTATTGGAAAACTACCCTCGATAAGACCAATATTCGTTAGTTGGCTCACTTGATATTTTCGATACCATGCAGTGAATGGAGAAGTGCGCTCTGTCTGGTAGGTCACTGCCAAATGTGTTAGTTTCTATGTTTCGTGGCACATGGAAAATAAACACATTGAGCACCTGCAATTCGTATTGAACCTTATTTGTACTTTCAATTTATTCTAATTCTTGTTCGAAATTAAATATCGTATTGTGCTACTGAAGCAGAGAGTGACCATGTAGTATGGACGATTTACTTTTGTTTTCTGGCATGCTTTTTTGTGATGCTGTTGTACGAAATAAAATGCTTTTATTCCATTGTTTTTACTTGGTTTCTGATATTGCTCTGAAATATGTTTTATTCTTTTCGTGAAACGTTTTCCTGTTTGATTTGTCTGCTCTACATTAAATGCGAAGTGTTGTAACGAATGCATTGTTCCGACGACTTGTATTGTATGTATTCAAAAATTGAATTTCTTACACGATCATTATTAATGAAACTTTGTTCTCTAGTGCTTGACAATATCCACAGAATCGTACGGAGAAAAGTCGACGACAAATCAAACTATAATGTTTACCGCGGTGACAGGAAAATTGGGGCTGAGGATAGATTTAATTTGATTGCGTATTTACTGACGTAGCCTTCCTACTGGCGGAGATATGTCTAGCTTGGTTGACTTCCATTTTACTTCGCACATGGAAACTAAATATCGCACTGAACGTACGGATTGATTTTCAAACATTTGTTTTTCTGTACTACCGGAAGAAACAAAATCAAATTACACGAGGACCTCCTGCACTGAGGTATTTGTTCGTACCAAGAGCAATGACCACGCTCTGTTGCGAATTTTGCGTCATTGTTTGTGTCACTGACGATACAAGGAGATGCTATGGGTATCATATATACATTGCTGTTGATGACTTACCTCAACGTTGAAGTTAACAATGAGTGATAACTTTATTTTCTTTCGCGTGCTATTCCTTCATTATTAATCATTACTAGACAGTTCGTAATCTGTTGGGTCAGTATTTTAAAGTCCCGTTTGGGCCTCTTATGAATCCTTCCTATTTCCTTGCAAGAATTGAAAGCAAAAATCCCTGTAGTCCCAATGAGCCGTGACCTTAATACGATGGAAAAAGTTATTCAATCACTGAGAAATGAGTTTTGAATTCTGTCGTATGTTATTACTGTCTTATGTTACGTATGCTACGTAATTGACGTAATTAATTATAATGCAAAGTCAATTACATTTTCGCTGTCATACATTTACTTATGTTATGTAATTTTTTCTCTGTATTCTTCTTCGGCCAGAAGACAGCATTCTGAGACTATTATTATATGCTGACTGCATTGGATGGCTTAACTACATGAAATCACTAATTTTATGGAGTGTACAGTGTTAAAATGATGAGATTTCTCAGCGTTGACCGTTATGACCCTCAGTAGATTTAGTTTTTTTCGATTGTAACCATGTGTTATGACTCAATTTAAGAAATATAATGCTTTACTTTTAAAATTTTCTCGCTCCATTTACTTCATGTGGCCTACTTTGTACAATTTATTTTCGCAATTCGCTCTAGTAAATTGACTATTTTATTCAGTCACGTCGGTTATCTCTAATCGATTAATTCTCAATCTATCTATATATCTATTATAATACTGAAACTCTGGTCGTCTTGCTTGCTTGAAACCGTGCTCACGTTTGTCTATCGGATCTGAGATATTCAAAATTTATACTCTTCAGTTAATCCTGTATTGTGGATACCGACTTAACTGCATAGGATATATTTCTGTATACGGTTGATTTTGATAAATTTTATTTGACCCAACGGGTCATGGCTTGTATAGTAATTAATATCAAGTTACGTATAATGCAGTTTCCTAAGTTTCACGTCATTACATATCACCTGAATGTTGTGTTTAGGCTTATTATTATAATATTTTAGCACTCGCTGCCTACGTTGAATCGTTTTTATCACAACAGTGTTTCGATATCTTTCATAATTTGAAACTTAACTAATAGAGTAGAAGATCCTTCCACCAGTTCAGCGAGTTCAAGGTCTCACCTTGTTATTAGAGGTTTCTCTAGTTGCTATTTATTAGAATAAGGGACACCCAGGATCCATATTGTAGNATTTTGGACCTATGACATGCTGCGCCGTAAATAGGCTACGCCGACAAACTAGTTGTGTATTTCTGCCTGTATCAGACCTCGATCTATGAGTGTAGAGTTGGCGGTTCCCTCCAGACCGAGGTAGGTTGGACTTGGCTGTCCAGACGTCCGGCACTTTGAGTTCATGCGTGCCTGCTGGACAACTTTTTCATATCTCACAGCCGGGCACAGCCTAGACTTGTTCTCTCGCAAGCCTGTGCTAATTTTGTCGTATTTTGCTTTCTTCGGTAATTGTTTTAAGGTATTATAATTTAAAGCGTCACATGGTTTTGCTTTGACCTCTACAGAAAGTTATCCGTCAGTGCGGTGTGAGGTGTAAGACTCGAAAGTATTCCTGAGAGAAGAGTTAGGTTACTGATATTCATTTGTTTTGGGTGTCTGTCGTCAGGAAGCTGGAAAGAAATGGCTCATCAGTAGCTACTCCCGTCTGGAATCATAGAATAGGCAATAGGGTTAGTTTTTTCTATCGTATGCTATAGGAACTAGCACCTAGGGGGCATTGTTAGGTTGCCTGATCTACAGATATGTCTTCGAAACCTTTTGTGCCCACTTTGCTTCTTTCAATTTTCACACCTTCTTCGCTATTTCTTCTTTGTCTTTTCTTCATCTTCATATTTCACTTATTTTTTCTGTGCGTGGGAACACAACTTGTGCATACATTCGCCATTCTGCATAGTCCTTAATAAATGGTTCATTTTCTTTGCTTTCGTTAAATTGCATTTTATGTGGATGCGGAGCTTTAAACTAACTAGTAATCTAATCATCACTAGCTACCACCCTCCGCAGAATCAGCAGCGCTAGAACGTAGGAAGTTATTGAGCGTGCCTAGCCCTTTATGTCCTCAATTTATTTACACGCGAAAGAAAATTTATTGATGCATTTCTTGATATACATAGACATTAGAAGCATGTCTAAGAAGTTTTCTTAAGAAATTCTTTTAATGATGAATGTTTTGAAAGATGACATGTAAGTCTTCTTTCAAAACATTCATCATTCGTCTTCCTTCCGACTCCTGGTGGTTTCTTGCCCAATGTGCATGCTGCAGAGCTCATGTTCGAGTGGCCTCGATGTTGTGCCGTGAACTCCATTGTTAAAGTTATCGTGTCGTTGACATCATTTCTACCATGGCTCAGTAGACATGCTCTCATCAGGTACGTCATAAGATAATGTGCATCAAAGCTCATTTGATACTCTTGGCCCTGCCCGTTACGTAGAATAATGTAAAGAGTTGTAATTACTTGACTGCTATAACTGTTGTTTCGGTGAACTGAGTGTCATAAGGCAAATGATAGCGTGGTTGCCTTCTTGTTAGGCTAGGTTCTGGGTTTGATACCTTGGAAAATTTTTCCTTCCCTCGGTACAGCAAGAATAAACGCGACGCTCATGAAAATATACTTCACCCGGGTAACTGAGGCTAAAACTCCAATGGTATCCAAGTTACTGACACGTTTTTCAAGGATAGCGTTGCTAGCTCAGACCTCGTTGTTATGTTCCGCGCTTCTAGCCTGTACGTAGACTTGGCCGTGACTTTACGGCATTTTTGGCTGTGATATGGAGGGGAAATCCAGTGGCTCTGTTCCGCGTAATCACTGACCTTAGCGACGTGAAACGTGGTCAAGATTCTCCTAATAGTGCAGAGCCTGGAACGAAATTAGTCATTAAAACTTATTAACTTGTCAGACGGAAGGGTCTGTAATACCCATCCATCCAAATGACCAAAATGAAACTAAAAAATTTTATATTGTTGAGTAACGAATGTTTAAGTACTGAATAGACGTATTAGAATGAGAATAAAATATTCTAAAATTTTATAATCAGCTTTATTGAAGCTCGTCACAGTAATTTGGAATTTTGAAATGAGTCATTCTGATTCATCCGGTCCTTCTAAAGTTAATGAACTCTTCTGGAACCATTTGGGGAGTCCAGGGGCGGAGGTGCTGGTGATCACCTGACTGCCTCGCATGCTCTGAGCTAGGAGGCGATGATGGCAATGGTGGTACTGTGTAGTATGCATGGTGGTACTTCCAATGGAGTTGCGCAGTAGTACAATGCGTAGTGTTATCATGGCGGTGGGGATAGCGTGGTGGTATTGATTGATGATGGAAGTGTAGGTGCTATCTAGAGGTGAAGGTGGTTGTGCAGCGGCACTATCTCGCTATTATTTCAAAAGCACCTGGAAAAATACCTTATTTGATCAAAAAGGAGGGACGAGCAAGCGGATGATATCTAACAGATCTGCCAAGGGAGCGTGAACGGGTTTGCCTGACAGGTCTGAGCGCGCGTGTTGTTATCTGTTTTGCAAGATGCCGTTATTTACTTCTCCATTTTTTATTCATGAATGCTTACATGTAGCTCCGCTATTTCTATTTGCTTATTTTCTAGACGCTAAGTTCTTCATCTCATACTGCACGACTGCTGCTGGAATAACCTTCGAGCCTTGAGCTTAGAAAGCATTTGTATGCTATGGTTTTTGACAATTTCTATTCAAAACGTTCGAGTTCTTCCTTCATATGCATAGAAACCATGCTGCATCTACAACAGATACGGTAACGCAATTTATTCGCATTTGGATGTGTTCATGCTACACATCATTGCAGTTTAAAATATGGAGCATCAATGATAATATTGAGAAAAAATTATCTAGGATTTTTGATGGATTATGAATGGGCACTTTCAACGTAAATTTACTCCTAAGCTTTAAAATGGTTCAGAATTTATCGTAAAAATGCCAGAAACGGATTATAGTCTCTACATTTAAGCAAAGGTGAAAGACTTTATAAAGTCTCGACGTCGCTGCCACTAGACATGAAACTCGAGGGACAAAGCATTGATTAGCAGCAATTTTTTTCATTTAATGAGTAGACAACGCTCGAGAAAACTAAACTTTTAACTGAACTTTTAGTGAGAGTGACAAAACGCGGTTTTTCTACGGAGCTATATTCCATAGACATTTTTCGTAGCAGAAATTATCAGCAGTACTTCACGCGCTCAGTAGAATAAGTCTAGAATGCAAGTGGGCAACGCGCGTGAGTGTGTGTGGTGCCGAACGGGGCTTCCGTTCACGAGGAGGTTGCGCTGCGCCGCCGGAGGTAAACGACCGTCGCGGTGGCAAGGTCCAGGTCCTGAGTTGATGGTCCCGTAATTTGGTGGGAGGGAAATCGGCTGCGGGGTGCCGGCCGGGGGGAGAAGTTGGTGAAGGAAGGAATAAACGGTCTTTTATTCTGAATCGAGTTGAACGCGTAGTATGGTAACAAGTTGGTTTTCAAATGCTGAGAATACAGTGCTAAAATTATATACGCAAATCACATAAAAACTCTAAACTGTTTGGGGAGAGGGGGGCTCTGCTAGAAGTGGATGTGGACTAAGAATTTAGTACACAAGACGGGGTTCTGTACTAAGAATTTAGTACAGAAGACGGGGACGTGCGTGGGAGGCTACCGCTGTTGACCATCAGGTCTGGTCACAGCTGTCCGCCTGTGGTGGTCAAAATTTACGCAGACGTGCTGAAACGGCGCGCAATAAATCGTCTGAGTTGAAATGTAACTAAGAATTTTGTTGAAAATGTGACTGGATAAAATCAGGGTAAGACGACTAGGACGTCTTGACGAGACCTTTTGAAACAGTTTAGAGTCCCCGCAATGAAATTGCGTTACAACGTATTGCGTTGCGAAGATAAGAATTCTGCAATCATCTATTTGAAAAAGTTCCAGAACAAATTGCATTTTTCACGGCAGAAAGGAGAACAATGAGAAGGGAAGAAGAACATACTAAACATATAACGTTCCAAAATAATTTTTATCTAAGTTAATATCCACCTTAACTTCCAAAACACTACTTGATTGGCGTTCCATGCTAAAATAGACTCCCGCTGCCAACGGCTTACACTTCAATTGAATGTAAACTTTTATAATTCGGTAGTGATGGTTGGAGAAACAGAACTTACTCTGTTCCTTTAGGGTGTGCAGTTTAATTTGTAACTCTTAATGAGTTAAGAAGACAAATACGTTGCTCTTCAAATGTAGTACAGGGTCCGAGGGCTGTTTGAGGACTTGTAGTTTCCAGTTCATTACACACTCCAATCATTTATAATATAATTTTATCTCAGATAACCCTTTTACATTTAGATGTTAACTCGAAAAATGAAAAGACATGGAATCAAAGTTGCTTTATAAGTGCAACTATGATAGTTTTAAGAGTCTTCAGTAGTGAAGGTCATGTCATGCCACATATTTCGACAGGGCCTTAGGGTTAATGCTGCTGGATACATTGATGTTCTCAAAACTATTGTTGAGCTCTGGATCGATAAAGTATCCAATGGAAGATGGATACTTTATCAATACTTTATCCTGTGTACACGAAACCTGTAATTCAACGTATTTTCTGAGGCCATAGATTCCCGAATGCGGGCCCTGCATCACTGAATCACGGTCTCAAGTCATACCAGATTTATGATTGATTTGTTACTAACGTATACTTACTAATCACAGAGTCAGGCGCTACACTGCGAACGGTCGTTACTTACTTTAGAAAATTAATACTTTACGTCTCGGGTGCGATTGTGAATGTTAGCGAGAAAATCAAATACGAGTCAACACTGTAATGCTGATTGTAAAACAAAAAAGCTTCAGAACACGGAGTTCTACAACTATCATACGTTACGTCAGTATATGAGAATTATCCATGGTTTTATCAATTAGTTTCAAGTTACACTTCCCGTCTCGTGATGACATCCCTCGTACGTCTGGATTTACTTTGTGTCTGTTTTTTGTAGCAGATTTAGATTTCAAGGTTTGCACCTAGGCAGGATCCACATACTTCAACTCGGTTCTTTCTGGTGTCGAATGCAACTAAATTTGAAATTCGCGCACAATCAGCGTTACAGTTGAACAAAGCATCATGAGGATGAATGCCATCTAAATGCACCTCATGTCAAAATAACGGTCTATTCCACCGAAGAGGTTTGAACACCCCGTCATGTTCTACATATTGTAGATTTCTCAACAAATGACCAATGCACGATGTGACTGGACCTTCTGTGGATATTTTGAGAACATGAATACGTTATTGGATGACTCTAGTCTCCATGCCGTTAAAAATGGAGGTAAATCTGATGTAAACGTTGTAATTTTCTGCATCATCTTTTACGGACTGGTTTCTCTGACAGTCTCGATGATATGGGATACGTACGTACGGGAGAATCTGGACCCACAAATTTTTCTCGTCTAATTCGTTCAGTGCGGAAATAAATGTTCAAACACACGTACAAATCTAAGTAAATATATAAACTTGACGTATTATTATATTGTAAAGGTATTTCCATGGCCGGCGTTAGTGCGTACACTTGGACCACGTCACGAACCTGTGCAACTCAAACAAAACAGCGGTACAGCGACTACTGACCGCACTGTACACTCACACAGCCGGCACCCTCCCTACAACCTCCCTAACTGCACAGTTACACAGCCCGGCGCCCTCCCTACAACCTCCCTAGCCGCTGGGCACGTTCCCGGGACCCTTCCTACAACCTCCCTAGCCGCTGGGCACGATCCCGGCGCCCTCCCTACAACCTCCCTAGCCGCTGGGCACGATCCCTAGCTTTCTGCGAGCATTGCGAGCAGCTCGAGAGACCGACGCTGGCAGGGCCACGGCTGGACTGGGTTATTTATTTCCTGGTGCGGCTCTTGATACTTTGCCTCCGAAGTGGGTCATATATGGTACACGCGATCAGCTAATCTAGCCTAATGTAGTTCATCGATCGAATAAGCTAGTTCTAATTAAAAAGATAATTAATAGGATAACAAAATTTGTGAAAACAAAATTCTTAATTTCTACATTCATAACGGAGACATTAGTCGACATGAAATTTTTCCTGCATGCAGAATAGCATTCAAAGAGTGGAATCACGCGTTAGTTTGGCTTTCACATCGCTTCAACATTGCTATAGTGCGCTGAAATTCACCTTTCATGTCGTGACGAACGTGACATACTAAGCGCCTGTTTCAGTTAATTCATTCAGGATTTTTCATTCAAATATACATTACAACACGCTTACACCACACAAAAAGGTTAGTTTACTGCGAGAAACTGTTACAGGCAATAAAGGGACACCCCACTTTACCGTCTGATGAACTCAATCGAGAGTAATTCATCAGAGGTTAACGCGGTCATTGGGAGCGAATTACCGCAGTGAACAAAACGGGTTTTGAAGTAAGTTCGAAAATAACTGCGAGATTTTTGAACGCTCTTGTTCCAGTTGTAATTGCAGGCATTTGGTATGAAGCGATCAGTGAAGTCGAAGTCAGGCATAATTTTATGCACGCCCTTTCGATTGGGATGCAGCCGATGTGAATTGCTGTGGGTTTGGATTTGTTTAAAAAAATCTTACCTGCTGTGATGAGGACAAAATTATCTGCCATCCTTATCATTTCGACTCACGCGTGCTTTGGTCTTTGATATCCGCAAAACCAACGATCAAACTTGGCGTTCATTATTTGAGAACGAAATTAATCTTCTACGGTAAAATTTAGTACTCATCATTTTGACCTTTCATTGTCAGTGTATGCGTCGTAAATAAACAGGCAATTCCTATGAGTTTTTTTTAAGGTCTTAGGAAATCGTTAGTGTCGTAAATTGTTTACGTTTGGCGACTGAAATTTAAGAAAAGGTTATCATGATCAAATTTACGGTCCATTGTTTACTTTCTTATTGCAGTAACGTCGATGTTAGCATTGTTTCATGCGATATAAAATCCAATTCAAGGGACCTGAAAGTTTTATCATTTGTGAACGTTAGATTTAGGACGTAATCTGATCTAACAAAGAATTTGTGCACTTGACTGCAGGATAAGTTGTTATTTTCTTTTAGTATTATCTCTCACGAAGCTGTCCAGGCGGCTGCTCAGTTTGATGAATCTTTTCTCATAAGGGCACCGGCTTCTTATCTTCTTCTCACAATTTGGCTCGTCGCTTTTGTGTTTCTAGGAATTTTGCTCCGTGTGAGTATAGTTGTCTTTTCGCGTGTGTTTTGTTCAGGGCTTTGCGTTTTATAGTTATTTTCGTTATTATTTTCAAAGGAATCGTCAAACTAGTGAACCCAAGAGTTACCAACTTAACGTAATAGTTTAGCACCCTGTATATTTTTCAGTTGTATGTACTGCTAGCAACGTTTCTAGTGAGCGTGGTCGTGCAATCAACCAGCAAAAGTTTAATCAATTCGATAACATTTGCTTTGTGCATTACCTTTGAGTTTTATTCTTCACAATGCCACAGCGACACTCCACTGCCTCATCTAGTGATACATTCCCTTTTTATTACACTGAAAGAAATAATTAACATTAGCTGTTTGGATGTTTCTTTTAGCTCTTTTTTTAAACTCGTCTTATTAGTGATTGCCTTCACTTGCTTTTTCCGTCCATATTTCATGCCTGCACAAGGTATGCTCTTTAGAGAGAAGTACCGTTCCCTTCATACTCCAT
Organism: Orchestia grillus; assembly: GCA_014899125.1. Lineage (NCBI taxonomy): Eukaryota > Metazoa > Arthropoda > Malacostraca > Amphipoda > Talitridae > Orchestia > Orchestia grillus. The sequence continues at coordinate 13,347 of VOMN01114705.1, read as the reverse complement.
GCAACCCTCATCGAGATCTAGTCATCAATGGGCGATCTATACATGCACTTGACCTCATCGTGACGTCAAGGTTACCAACTTCCGTGCAGGAAGGACTGCTTTGAATAGCTCCTCACTTGTGCTGCATTTTGTGCCCTACAAAACGATTGTGTGGCTTTGAATGCGTACGTGTGTTTCGATGTTCATGCGACGGGAAACCGTGTTCCATTTCGGAAACTCGCTCAGTTTTCTTCAGTTCATAAAACTCTACAGGTAAAGAACATAAGGCGCTCTACAGGTATTGTGCTTTGACTTTTTAAATTAAATGAGCGCTTCTTTTTCAAGATTGCCGCTATTTAATGTGATTCAATTGTAACTTTTCTCTTGTTTCTGGGGCATTCTGCCATTGTGTCTCCTTTTGCAGGACTGTGGGAGTCGGTGCTCTCATTTTACAGTTTTCATAGTTATAAAAATTTAAATTATGATGCTAGTTGCCCAGGGTCAAAACAATTTTACCACTTGAAAGTGTAGTAAATGGATTTTGAGTAGCACGAGTACGTCGGGCCGGACGACCTACGACTGATTGGAGAGCTTTCAGTGTTGGAATCTATTTCGCGTGTTGGGTAATTAAAAAGTCTTTCCCTTCTAAAAAATTTTCACGTACCTAGCTCTTTTTTTAAGTGTCTCTAATTTCTGGCTTGTCTTGGAAGTTTTGAGATACTCTTCCCGTTGAAATTCTGTTTTTAGTCGAGATGTTAAATTTAGCACTCACATTTCCTTGATGCAAGACATCTTCTGTAAGGCATCCAGTTTACGGAGGTAAGAAAGACGAAAATACCTCAGTGAAATGTGACGTTACCTGTTACGCGAAGTTGACGAAAACCGTAATGCAAAGTCACGATAATTCGTGAACGGGAAGCTTCGCGGAGGGAAAAGTTGTGGACCTTAACTCGTCGCGGGCCAGTCTCGCCTGCAGCGGCGTGGGAAAGTTACGCCTTGAAGTGGAGTCGTGGGAAACGCCGAGAGAATAATTACGTACGAATTGCGAGTGTTATTTAATAGACATTAATGTGAAGTTACACTATGCCTTTTTTTAGTCTTTTCGCAATGTATTGTTTTAATTAATGACTGCGCATTTGAACTGAGAATGTTTCCCATACCTGAAATGTGATTACATCTTATAATGAAAAACATGAAAACTCATAATTTGTATCATATTTTTCTTTAAACTTGTATGTTTGCCATTTGCCGTTGAATTGGCTGATCAGAACGTTTTTTTCTCTTATTCCTTAGAGAAAAACTTGGTTAATTCATGTTATTTTAACTCGTCACTCCACGCGTAGTATAATTGTTTACTATGTATGTAGTTAAAACCTGAACTTCCTAGATTTACCTCACTGTAATGGCAGGAAGCCGGTAACGAATTATTCTGCAAAAGAGTTTCGTAAAGAAAGAAGTATTGGTCGACGTGGTTTATCTCAGTTTCGGGTAGGGTTGTTATTTAATCTCATCGGGAATGTTATCTGCAGGAAACACACGATTTCGAGGCGACTCTATTTGCTCGAGATACATGAGTAAATTTGTTTGGAATAGTCTGTGTGTACAGAATGAGGCCGAGGAAGGACGAGTCAACTCGTGTCAACGTTTTAGTTTAGCTTTATTTTAAATGGAACATTTGACGAGTTTGCTCGTACGAAGTTGAGAAATTCGAGTGAGGTGAAACGAGTTAATTTGTCCTTACCGGGAACGGGTTGAAATTGGTGCTTTCGACCGACATCCGAAAACGACCTTCAAGTTTCTTTGGTAAGACTCCCCAAGCAGCAGGGCTCATCACTTCCTTAAATTGGTATTCGTAAGGAATATCATGCCTATTTTCAAAGTATGAGTGGTATCTTAATTGGATTTCTATCTTTTATTACTTATTGAAATTCAGATAATTCAATTTGGTGTGAGTGAAAATTTCTATAAATGTTTTACCGTATTTCGTTTTTTTAACTTCTAGTTTTCCGTTTGAATTTAATAGTATTCGCCTGTTCATTTTTTACGATTTTTTTATCGAGACTTTGCTGTGAAATCTGTCATCTCAGATTTTTTCAGCCATGCTGATTTGACCTTATTTACAAGAGACTACGGTATGTCTCATTTATTTCTCAAGGAAATTCCTTGGATTCGACCGAGAAAGAAAATTTCGGTCGAATTTCGAAAGCAGTGCATTCTCGCACACTTGAAGAGTGACAACGAAAAAAAAAAACATTCAACACACCTTCTTTCTACTCATGCTTCATTGGAGGAGCAGCAGCGTCCGCCGCCTGCAGTTCGGCGGCACCTGATTTGCTTGATTAATTTCAGGCTTTAATTGGAGAGAAACTTTCGACCAGGCTTCATTTTTTCCTCAGTAGAGAATTGGCCGAAAATTGACAAGCTCGTTTCGTCCCAATTTGGATGCTGAATTTGGAGAGCAAGTCTTCGAGAGTGCGGCGCTGGCTGCTTCCTGCGAACTTTTTGCTTCCACTGCTTCGTCGTTTTTACAACACAATAAAACTTTTTAAAAATACGTAAAATTAGGTGTAGTGCAAACTTAAGTTTATATGCATGTATATTGTGTCCTCAAACAAGTTCAGTCGATCAATGAATTCCTTCAGTTTCTCGTCCAAGTCGTTTTATGGAAGTAAATAGAGATCCGCTACTTTAATTTATAGAATGATAGAGTTTTTCTGTCATCATTGACTTCTAAAACATGGATAGGTCTTTGTTGGTAATTACTTCAATTCCTACGCAGTTCTAAATACCTTATGTTTTCGCAAATCTCGATACGGAATCAATCATACCAACCGCAAGGCAACAGTGCTGCAGTATATATTTCAAAACAAGGAACCATCTTCACAAATTTACCACTGAACTGTCGAAATGATCATTACCAACTTTATAGTTTATTCTCTACGCGGCCGCCAACAGACCTTTTACCGTAATTCTATACGATCTCCACGAAACGTTACACCTTAATACTACACGGCCGCCAACAAACTCTGAACCCAAATTCTATATGTTCTCCACCAAACATCACACCGTAATTCTACACGTTCGCCACCAAATACCTTACCTTAATTCGACATGGTCGCTTACAAACATTATACCTTCAACTCAACACGGTCGCCAACAAACACCACGGCAAATCCGCGCGTTGGCCAGCATGTGTACGTTATATCGTAATTCTACTCGGTCGCCGCTGAGTGTAGTGCACCATACGCCCGTATCTTTACCCTCATACAGCCCTCCACGCAGCTCACCGACTAACACGCGGCAGCATGTCGCTCATCAACCCCAACAACAGAGCCGTCGCGTACGTACAAATAATCACCGGAAACTCGTAATCTGTGTTCCTTTTCTTGCAGTCGCTCCCAGAGCATGTCTGGGGAGCTTCCCATTATCCAGGCGTCGTGGTCCTGTGCTTCGGCAACGCGCATGCGCGTCTCACGTACGAGACCGAGTGCATTGGCTTGGACAATACCGTAAAGAAGCTCCCAACCATCCATCAGTCTGGCTTCTTCTCTCATGTAATTTCGGCTTGTGTTAAAATAACAACGCTACTGATGGATATTGATTGCAGCGTTGGGATAAATTCAAGGTTGATATAAACTTTATTTCCTGTATTTCAGGAGAGCATAATATTTTACTTTTATTTAAAATATTGCATGGTTCTTGCGTATGCTATTTGAGATGATTTGTGTCACTTAGAGTTTGGGAGTGAGAGAAGTAAGAAACCTCTTTACACTAAGTTATGTCCTGCTGTGTATGTTAAGACGACCACTCTATTAGGAGCTGGTTGAAAATGAGTATGTGTGATAACCATTTTTCATTTCTGTACTTCATAAGTAGACCATTGCTTGTTAAGATTTTGCTGAATTTCAGAGTGCAGGAAATTGATCACCCGATGATGTATCCAGTAGGTTCATGATGATTGACGCTCCATTTTAGATATCCTCGATTTTGACGCGATCAAATGTGCCGCGTACAAACAATCTGTACCCGCTTGTAGCTAGTGGTCAATATTGAACACTATAAATATTGAATACTAGCCAATAAATAATATTGAAAATTCACATCAGACTCTCAGCAAGTACGTAAATATTTCTTCGTAAATACTAAATTTAAGAAAAGGTCTCAATTCCAGAGTGGACTGAACAAGTATTCTACGTCATCCTTGATAAAATTAGTTAGACCATGTTTACTCTATCGTGTGCTATATTTCCGTGCCAGGGTTCTCCATGACGACCCTAGTTCGAGTCCCACCATCTAGTCTGTTTTCGTTGACGTCGTAGCAGAACGTACAAACTGGTGTTAGTTCATTCAAAAGTTTAAAATCCGCTCTGTACACTGGCGTCGCTAAAGATGTCATTGATGCGTGGTGATGTGTTGCCCAATGGAGGGGTAATTGATGCGTCGGGATGTGCTGCACAGTGGGGGTGTAATAGATGCGTAGTGATGTGTTGCCTAGTGGAGGAGTAATTGATGTGTCGTGATGTGCTGCACAGTGAGGGTGTAATTTATGCGTGGTGATGTGTTGCCCAATGGAGGCGTAATTGATGTGTCGTGATGTGCTGCACAATGTTCTGTTATTGTGTCTGAGAGAGCATCATAGTTATCAGACCAGACGATGCCTGAGGCCTGGCGCTACGGTCTGAGTTACTGCTTTACGCTCTGATAAAACTCTTATCACTCTCTGATACCATGGTATCTTTTCTTCATATAGTGAAGTACGAACCTAAATATTACTGCTCAAATAACTTATTTAAACCCGTATTACTAATGAACGTGGTCTTAGGTTTTCGGGCTACGTAAGATTGATTTAAAATCCCCGAAAAAATACCTTTTATGTATGTTCCTGTTATTTTATTCTCACGAAAACTTAGTGGGGAAAACTTCAGCGTCTCTGTGGTAAATCTATGTCTAGAACGGTTTCGCTCCTGCGTTCACCGTATAAACTGTGGGGTGCGCACCGCATGTAAGGATGCTTTCACTAAATAATTCCGTTGTAGTCATGTTCATTTAGAATGTCATGCTACGTGTAACTATCATGGCTGAGTGTAAATTGCCAGTTGAACGGAGAAAAATATCATTTGCCTTTCAAAAGTGACCGATGACATGGTACGAATCTGAGAACAAATTGCGAGCGCACTTTTCTAAAGTTTATCCAGTAAATTTCCCGAATGAAGTTCCATTTACTTTAATAAGATTAAGTTGCAAGTCTGCCAGTTTGTAAGGGGAGTTTGCTTAACATTCCTGCAAATTATATTGTAATTAGGATAAATGTCGCCCGAATGAAAACAGATTTTACTCATACTCTGGTGTAATTGGTGAACCAGAGAAACACTGAATTTTAAAGTGACGTGTCCATAGAAGTTCAAGATTGAAGCAACAGGTGACTGATTTGCATGAGTGGTTTGCTTTTAAACTCAGCAATATCTATACTGTTCTGTACTTGGTACTAAGGTCTGTCGCTCTGGACAAATTGTGTCACTTCTTAGAATTCTATTAACTTTTAGAGGATGAACATATCAACGAACATGAAGACAGTAATGGTTGAAGCCCAGCATAAAACTTTTTTCGTGAAACATCAGTACTTGGGTAGGCTGCTACCATAACTGGCGCACAGTGAACCTGAGGAGATGCGTGCCAGTGAGTGTATCTCGGAGCGAGCATTTCCCGACCTCTCAATAAAAATGCTTGTGTCGCGAGAGAAAGCAAGCTCGAGCGGCGGCAGCCCCTCTGGCCATGCCTTCGATTGTCGTGCTTGCTGTGTCCAGCGTAGCTACTTTCCCAGTACACTTTTTCTTGCCATCAAACACGAGGGCGCAATTGTCCCGGCCACCTGCTCGTGCATTCCATACCGCACCTGGTCGGGTGCGGGTGAGCTGAGGCACTTTCAACACCAATGAACGCATGGAACTATGCAGTTGGGTCCAAAAAAATGTACTCACCGCTTCCAATTCGGTAGTTTCAAAGCAAAAAGACTTACACTTACTAATCTCGCACGGAAGAGTAGTGTAACTATTGAATTCCCCGTAGGGAGGTGTCGCTCGCTAGTAATTTGGGTGCATGCACGAGAGGTTTCAAAATTATTTAATTACAAACAGTGAGTTTTTTTTTTCAACTCCTCTGTGGCTTCCTTTGAAATACCGATGTAATTCCGTGGCTTGTATTTCACGTTGATAGGAAAAGTATGAAAATATTCCCCGAGAGTGTCAGGGGCAATTATTTTTATAATCTCGAGAGGCTTGTTTCAGAGATTGATGTTGGTGTGGTTAATCTGTGCAATGTACCTCAGCGCTACTCGCGCGTTCTTGGTGTCTCGTCTCTGAAGCATCAGTCCTGGTGCGCATGTTTTAATCGTCGTCCTGACGAGTCAGAGCGAATGGGATGATTCCTTTTCCTCAGGACAGCAATCTCTTCCATTGAAGGATTTAACAGTCCCTAAAAGTCCCCTCAGTAAGCATAGCATAGGCGATAAGCAATAGGGTTAGGTTAGTTAGGTTTCTCTATCCTATGCTATGGGGACTGGCATCCCCAGAGGGGCACTGCCAGGTGACTTCAGCTATAGCTAGGTCTTCCGGACTTCTATTTTTCGTGCCTGATTTACTTCTTTTCATTTTCATACCTTCTACGCTGATTATTATCTTTTCTTTCTCTTCATTATTAACTCGCTGTTTGTATTCACAGGGGATCTTGTGTGGGAGCACACTTTCTGCATAGATTCCCCATTCTCCAAAGTTCATTCTAAATGGACCCTTCTCTTTGAGTGTGAAATCATCTGAGCTAGTAAAGCACTGCTATCGTTACCACCACTACCACTACTGCCACTACCTCTACTGCCACTACCACTACTGCCACTACCACTACTGCCACTACCACTACTGCCACTGCCACTACTGCCACTGCCACTACTGCCACTGCCACTGTCACTGCCACTACTTCTACTACTATCACTACTGCTATTACTATTACTACTTACTTAGGTCCGTCCTAGATGGTCGCTTCTTATCGTTCTCTTGAGATGGCATTCCATATGGTTAAGGTGCTTTAAACTAACCAGTATAATGATATAAATAAAATAAATGTTTCCAACAGTTAACACTGTCCTTGAATGCGCACCTCCTTTATGTGAGATAAGATTTCTCCCTGAAGGTTCGTTCGTTCCCGTTAAAATATTTAAAGGTTGCGTTTCCGTGGCTCTGCCGTCATAGATCTCACTGAATTTGAAGTGCATTTACTACCTTCACTGCTGTCAGCTTCGCTAGCCGCTGGACCGTGTGGCCCTTTGGTGAGGCTACATATTTTTGCTTTCATCAACGAAAATTTGAGTGGAAGAAACACAAGATTCACAACTTCCACTTGTGCGTTGTCGAAATTATAAAGGTATAGGGTAAATTTTCAGTAAAATATCATGTATGGTAAACCGTAGATCTGAACGTGAAGTTCCATGAGAACTTTTTTCATTCTTATTGCTCATGTAAATCAAGAAGTACTGCGTTATCGCTGGCAAACTTCCCGCAGAGTACAAGTGTGCCCGTCATGGTGGGAGTGGTGACGGTGTTGGGGCCCAGTTGGTGGGAGTGGTGACGGTGTTGGGGCCCAGTTGGTGGGAGTGGTGACGGTGTGGGGGCCCAGTTGGTGGGAGTGGTGACGGTGTGGGGGCCCAGTTGGTGGGGGTGGTGACGCTGTGGGGGCCCAGTTGGTGGGAGGGGTAACGGTGTGGGGGCCCAGTTGGTGGGAGGGGTAACGGTGAGCGTCGACGTGGGTTATGGGTCAGTGTCTTGACCTAAGGGGTCCCAGCCCCCCTCGCCCCAGACCTCCCGTTATCTCTCATGGCACCCTAACCCCCTGCGGACCCCTTCACCCCTCTGTTCTCGTCAGTGACCCCTGGCTGGTGCGAGACTTTCCCCACCTTTGTTGTTCTCAGCGCCTGGTGCGAGCCTTGGGGCTCTGGCAGCTACTTTTCTTGATAATACTGAAGGTGTCACTACTAAATAATAAAGCGTAAGAATAACACTGCCAAACAATGCCGTATATTTGTGTTTAAAGTTTTTATGTGTATGTATACACCCCTTAGGGGGCATAGGATAGTCAGTAGTTACGTTAGGGTCTATCCTATGCAATGGGGACTGGCGACCCTAGGAGAGCTCTGTTAGGTTACCTCAGCTATAGATAGGGTTTTGGGACTTCTGTCTTTCGTACCCACTTTGCTTCTGCCTATTTTCATACCTTCTTTGCTATCTCTTCGTTTCTATCTTCCTCTTCTTTCTTAACTTCCTGTTCCTATGCGCAGGGAATCCGGTGTGGGAACACACCTGTGTGTAGATTCCACTTTTTCTACAATCGATACTAAATGGTCCCTTCTTCTCGTTGCTCACTTTGGACCCCATTTCATGTGGATGGGGAGCTTTAAACTAACTAATAATCAATAATATATGCGCACATATACGAAAGATTTCACGTTTCATTTGCATGTTCGCACATCTTGCTTCCTCTGAAATGATACCTCGAACTCCCAGTGTGTGCGATCACTCGTACCTGGGGATACCCACCCAGCGCAACTCGTCACAGTCCCACAACCTGTCACCCTGGCGCTACCTCTTCAACAAATATTACTTGGCGATAGAAAGAGGCAGCGAAGGTGCCAGACCTCCGAGCTCTGCGCCTGTAGGCCTTCCCTTTGTTCCTCTCACTCTGGGAGCCGTGCCCGCACGCTCGCTTGCATAACATTTACATAAATTTAGATAAAAACACTTGAGGTCTGGTGTGGGTACTCTAGTTGGAGCACGTATTGAGCTAAAATAGTTTGCGTATGGATTTAGGCCTAAGTATGTAAAGCCAGACTGTCTGTCGCTCGTGATTGTGCGCTGTCATCGTGTGTATACATAATGTATGTACAGTACAAGGTGGCTGTTACGAATGGGTTGAAAAGTTCGGATTTTATTTTCATAGGGAAGTAAATATTGGGAAAGACGTAAGCCTTCAAAAAATTTTCCTATTCAAATTCGTTTACTGACTACAGGTGAGTTTAAAAATTAATTAAAGTAACCTTTCCGCAGAGTCAAAGAAGAATGAAAGCGAAAACGGGCGGTGCAAAGCGAGGACCATAAATTATATTTTAAGACTCGCTTTGACTTTAGAAATATTTCTCGTCTTAGGACCGGCAAACTTGCCAATTTTTCGATTTAGAATAAAAGAGTTTGTTATGAGGTTACTGGTCCTTCCTTAATCTTTCCTGGTTCAAACCGACCATTTCTGAGTGTGCTCACGCGTCTGGATAACAGGACAAAAATTCCGTAAATGTAGCACGTGTCCATCAGACACCGTGCCAGGGAAGAGGCTAATCCTTCACCAACGCTAAATTAATATGCCAATAAGGTCATTTTTAATATTTTTGAAAACTATCTCCTGTCTTGTGTATGTATCTATGAGATGAGGCTGCATTTAGCATGTTATGTAAAACTAGCTGCGTCCTTATGAAGGGGGATTTTGGAATTCGTGTAAATGGTAAAGAGCCTCTTACAAGCCGACGTTCCTAAAGTGAAAAGTTTCATTAGGATGGTGCTAGTTGTTTGTGAAGAGGTAAATGCTGCCTTATTATGTACATACATACGATTACAGCTATTTTTTGTACAAAGCTAAATTTAGCATTATCGCCAAAGAACAATAGACGATAAAAGGTTAATAATAAATTTTCGAGAAATGCCTCGCCCGGCTCCGCACGGGCGACGCTGGCACCATCACCCTCGTGCCCTTCTTCCCGACCTCCTTCCGAGACGTGCGCCCCCAGACCAGTTTTTGTGTTCCGTTGCCACTCGATCTGCCAGAGTCTTGCTTTCGAGACCTCTTGCCATCTTCTCTCTGGAACACCGCGTACCATTGCATCAGATAGGATAAAACTCGTTGAACGAAAAGCGTCAATATTGGTTTCTTTAAGCATCCAATACACTTTCATTACGCTTTCATTGTACGTGTCTCTAATAATTGTTTGTGTAATTCGCTTATAATGGAGAATTGATGGGTTTATTCAAGCGCAGACTGACGTTCGTATCCTCCACTGTTCTTGAACAGAGATTCTCCTCTTGTTTCTTCTTAGCACAATCACTCTATGAATTTTCTTCCGCCTTCTTTTCTAATTAACAAAATCCTCGGGCCAGAAATCCAGAGGTGATTCGCTACTCGCAAGGGACCAGGTCCAGGATTGTATGGTAATTAATTTCATCCAAGTTCCGTGAGGCGGTCCTTGAGATGGGCAGGTGTCCTGTGTTCAGTGCAAGGCAGGATGTGTGCAAATTTATATCGATTTTAGATTGAAATGGTTGAACTCCAAATTACAATATAGGTGATCTTAAAAAATTTTGACTTGATTTTCACTTCTGGGAAGTCAGCGTTATTTCCTATCTTCTTTTATGGCAAAAGAATGGAACAAGTTTATTATTTCTAAGAAACTTTGCTTGTGTTACACGTCCTGTATTATATTAAAGAAAAGCAAATTTTTAAATTAACTAACCTCAACACAAAGGCAAATTTCTAGTTTTAAAATAATTACTTTTCATTTTGTTAGGTTACAAAGACACGAGGAATTGGGATTTTCACAAAGGAACATGACAAAGGTGAAGTTTTTGTTGCATAAAGTACATAATGTGAACCTCTCGGCCTGGCTCCATCGTATTTTCTCTTTGTCATGATACTTCACTTTCAATGAGTTTATTTGTAGCAGTTGTTTGTCACCGGCTTATATGTATGCGTACGACACAAAATTCCCTAGGTACATAGGCATTGTATTATTGCCTCATTGCTTTCCCTTCAATCAGAAATATTATGTTACTTTTATCCCTTCAATTTCAACTTCACAAACCTTCTAGGGTGCAAAAGTGTTTTAGAGTTATATAGTGAAATGTTACTTTTTACTTCCGTAATTTCGATCAAAAATTTGAACTTCGTTTCCAGTTTGTATCGATGGAAGCTTCGAGCGAGAAGACTTTTGCTCTTGATTTAATACACGTGAGGGTTTCGTGTTGAGTTTATGCGTGTCTGAATCGGGCAGTGCTTCCATCATTTCATACGTGGCTCTTCTATAAAAATCCAACCCTTTGAAGGAAAAACTGACCGTCGGTAGGAGGAAATCACCTGTACTTCAACATCTTGTGGCGATCAAACAAGTTACAATTGAACTCACGAGAGTAAAAAAATGGCTGGCGATCTTCACTGCAACCTTGTAATGATGATTCTATAATATGTACGGAAGAAAGAGCAACGAGTCAGCTACCTACCAGAAAATTTCCATTTCAATGCGTCGATTTGTATTTCATTTAGCTCTTCTTTATTATTACAAACCTATTGGATCACACACCGCGTACATAACTGAGAAACTCGACATTAAGAGATAAATGTAGCATTCAATTCGATCGACTCGTTTTGTCCTTGCTGTAGAACAATCGGCAGTCACGGCTAATTAGCGATGTAGAGTGACAATTGAGAGCTGTGTTTTATTGGAGCGACGCCCGCTTTAGCAGAGGACAGTTTGGTATCGATCTATTGTGCCATTGTCTGGCTGGCGGACTAATTAGTTGGTTTGCAATGGTAAGATCGCTGCCATGCTGACTGTTTGGACCACGGCACGGTGAAATGGAGTTACTTCAGTGAACTCAATTAAGAGCTAAATTTATAAACTTTAGTTTATTAGCATGGTACTAATTTATATTATTCTATGTCTTTCAACAGCACACCAAATGTACAAACTTCAACTGCATCAAATATTTACCGCGTAAAGTGAAAATAAATCGGAAACTGAGACAGAATTTAAAATTGACACAGAGTCTCAGAGTTAGAATCACATACAGTGTAGCAACGATGGTTATATTTCTAATTTAATAGTCAATAATAATAATAACGAGAGGTAAGTACGTAGTGCGATAAATGAAATTCTAGTCGGAAGGCTTTAATATTACGACAGTTTCGTGAGGGGGTTCCATTGCCTGTAAATTCGAGACACAGGTAGCAAGATATCGAAAAATATGCCTAGAATAAAATTTCCGGTACTTCGTGTTAACAAAAGGCCTCTTTATTATTAAATCCTGTTTTGCTTCCATGTCAAGAATGTTTCTGATAACTCATTGTTTTTGAGCTGAGAAGTTTGACCCGTTCTTGATTTGGTGGAATAATGCAATTAGTTCTTCTTTTTTGACTTCTATTTCATGCGTTTACTTTCTATTATGCGATTTGATATATACTGTATGTCGTACGATATACATTGTAGGATGTGTGAAAAACGGTATGATGCATACATATACGATGTGTAGTATACCTTATGTACTATACTTTATGTATACGTTGAATATTAAATGATATCACATGCAATAATGAAACAACGGTTCCGTAGCGCTATTCGCGCAGCTCGGCGATTGGAACAGATTCACGAATTCGCTTCGAAATTAACACAATCATTAATAAACACAGTCATTAACAAACACAATCATTAATAAACACANTCATTAACAAGTCCAATCATTAACAAGTCCAATCATTAACAAGTCCAATTATTAACAAGTACAATCATTAACACGCACAATCATTAACAAGCACAATCATTAACAAGCGCAATCATTAACAAGCGCAATCATTAACAAGCACGATCGTTGACAAGCACGATCGTTGACAAGCACAAACATTAACAAGCACGATCGTTGACAAGCACAAACATTAAATAACACATTTGTTCCCATTAAAAAAGCTGTAAATTTTTTCGTGGTCTATATAAAACTAGTGCATCTTAAGAGAGGAACTGCGTGCCGTCCCTCGTTTAGTTCGAAGTAACTCAACGTACAATGAATGCCTTTCTTGCCCATTTTAGGTCCCTTTGGCACGGGCTCTCATCTGTCCCGTACTAGCCTGGTTCGATGGTCGAACGTGTTCCTTTTGCCCTGATTTGAGCGCCCATGTGATGTCGTCGGGGTTAATTTCAAACTCGGAAGATCAAAATGAACACAATCGAATTAAAGTTGAGGTGTTCTCATTGGAGCGTTAAAGGACTATGCAGTTTGCTCCTCAGTCAAGTACGAAACGTGCCACTCTTACACAGGATGTCCCTTGTCGAACGTACTTGATCTCCGGTAGGCCCGTGAGGGCACCACGTCACACGTGTGGCGGCGGACACGTGAAGGCACCACGTCACACGTGTCACGGCTGGCACACGCGTTCGAAGGAGGGCGGCCTGCACGCCGTGGCAGTTGAGGCGCGGGAGTCACGGCTCAGCGCCGCCATGCGACACTGCATTGTCTCGCCCCCTCTCCTCACGCTCGACCTTGTGGGGGTCTGGGCCTTGTGGGGGTCTGGGCC
>VOMN01114689.1:0-13315 GCA_014899125.1 Orchestia grillus | reverse complement strand
GTGGGAGTGTAGAGAGAAACAAGGGGACAGAACAGGGGCAGGAGTAGGAGGAAATGGACTGGGCACACCTGTTCCAGACAAGTGATGTCATCGTAGAGCCTATGACGTCATAGAAGCACTCCCGAGCTGTAGAAAATCCTCTTTGTAAGCTACAATATAACAAACCTTCTACACATCAAGCAAATATTCCAACTGTTATGATATAAAGTATTCACAATTTATTGAAATTACGCGATAGTTAAGAAATTTTCGTATTGTTGAACGAATATTTCCAATGGCATCAAATTATCCTCACACTGACGTACAAAAATCTGTGGCTCAGGTAGCACATATTTCAACGAAAACCAACGATCGCAGAATTTTTGAGAAGCCATGCAAAGTTCGCTATAGCACCGACATGCACGTATAGCTCAAAGTTTTCATGTTTTTAAAGGTGCTCCTGATAATGCAGAAACGTTCGGCTTGTAAAAAGAAGGTTCCGTTCACAGCGTCGCGGAAATTCCTGAGAGCTTGTTAAAATGGCGGCGGGGCTTAGGAATTTTCTTGAAATATGCGGATTAGTGAACCAAAAAGCTCACTGCGCGTTGGAGGGACTATGAGAAAAAACTGCGGGTTTATTTGCAAAGTAAAGACCAGGGAGCAACTTTTGACGGCATGCAAAGCATTCGATGAGTCCCAGCGCGGTCTAGAACGTGACCGTGATATTTTTGCAGAGCTACGTAAGCAAATCATGAGCGAAGAACGACCCAATACTGAACATGGCAGCAACAACAAACTCTACGAATGAGTACCAAACGCCGGTCAGTGTAAGCAACAGAGAGATGGAGAGCCGGCAGACCGCACCATGAAAGAAGAAGCAGTGCAGAGTTTAGTCCGTGTGAACTTTAGCGACACACACACGAACAAAGTTCAGCAGAAGTGTCAGACAACATCACAACAAAGAGCAAAACAAGAACAATGCGCTCACTTTCACCCAACTGGCCTACGTTGCCTGGTATTGTTGCTGGTGTTGCTGTTATTGGTGCTGCTACTGTTGCTAGGGATGTGTGGTGTTGTTGGTAATGGTACTGCTATTGTTGCTGAGGATATGTGGTGGTGTTGGTAATGGTGCTGCTACTGTTGCTGGGGATGTGTGGTGGTGTTGGTAATGGTGCTGCTACTGTTGCTGGAGATGTGTGTTCTCGTTGTTATTGGTGCTGCTACTGTTGCTTGGGACGTATGTTTTTGTTGTTAAGGATACTGCTTCTGTTACCAGAGCTGTGTGGTGGTGGTGTGGTCATCGAGGCTCCTGCTGCACCTGCTCGGATGGGTTGATGTTGATATAAATGAGGTTACTGTACTCAACTTGCTAAGGTTGCTATGGCTACTTAATTATTTACTAAAAAAATTGTTCAATCGTTAAGGCTGCATTCAGCCTTGTACGGCAAACTAGTACCAGCTTCAAATGTACGTGCAATTCGGCTGTATCTAGCTTTTTAGGACAACTAGAGGCATCCGAAGTACGTCGGTTCGACGAGCAGTACAACTACGAGCTGGATGAGCAGTACATCTACGAGCTGGACGAGCAGTACATCTACGAGCTAGACGAGCAGTACATCTACAAGCTGGACGAGCAGTACATCTACGAGCAGTACGAGCAGTACATCTAGAGCTGGACGAGCAGTACATCTACGAGCAGTACGAGCACATGGAAGACCGCGTGTCAGGCGGGCGGTACGAACGCGCTCAGTCGCACTAGCGGAGCGTGATTTGGTCATCCTTCTCATCCTGAGGTGAAGTCAACGCTGATTTCAGTAAGCTGATAATTTGTGAGTTTGATTTTTCCATAAGGGGTACAACTGCAGCTTCGTTAGTGTAGGGATTGGAGAGCCATTTATTTGCAAACTCAGTTCTGGTATTCTTGCTAGGCAAAGTGCCAACACTACACATTAAATTAGTAGAAATAAGATATGGATTGATCACGTTATTTACTTTGAGTTCTGTCTTTTACCGTAACCTACCGCTGCTCCTGAAACCTCTTGGCTTGAAAATTCTCAGTTTGATTTTTTAACTGCCTGTTTTGCAGACGGGAATTTCGCGAGTGTACAAACTTTAATGTTGTGATGATTACGGACTAGTTCAATGATGCTCATTTTACTAGCCCCATTTTTCAATTTCATGTTGATTTACATTTTTTTTAATATTTTCAACCCAATCTATCTCGGTAAATTTTAGTTAATTTTTGCCGGAGTTAAGATGATTTAATCACTTTAGTTTGCTCTTTAATAAGGAAGGATGAAGGCTAAAACAAAACGCCTACAGAAATTTGGAAGCTTCAAAAATGTTACAAGACACGGCTATCGCCCTATCATTGTCATATGAGTACATTAGCAAGCAAAACATATTTAAGATATTGCTAAAAATGAATACGTACACTTGTAAATTTGAGATTCACACTCCAGAAAGCTGAGGCGGGGGGAACGTCCCCCACATGGATAATTTATTCTTAAAGCTACCTAGGGGTTTCACGGTATGCCAACCTACCTTAAAACAGAACGATAAATAACACAGTTTCATCTTACGATAAAAAAGTCATTCTTCCAAAAATACGCATAATATTGCACACAAAACTACGGCAAAGCGTTTCAATATTTTAAAACATTAACAAAGATAGATATTGTGGAGCAGAGACGGAAATTTCTGTCACGTCACCAGCAATGAAATTCAGTAAGCTTCAAGATTTACAGAGTGAGCAAATCAGAATATCTAGCGAGCAAATTACTTCTCTGCAACATTTCAGAGAACGTCAGAAGCTCGCAGTAAACTTTGAATGCAGGTTAAGCGGCACAGTAACTTTTTATGAGAAGGCAAGCCGTAAGAATAATTTCTTGCATCATTTCAGCTTGATGGTCAACTTTATGCGCGCATTAAAAGCAGAAAAGAAGTTTTAAAACCCCACAACAATCCCAACAATCGCAAGTTGCTAGGGACATTCTTTCGTTGCCTACAGAACGTAAAACGTAAAAGACCCTACAAAAACAGAACCACATCTATCAAGCTGCACCCGTAAATCATTTAGCCTTAAAAGAAAGGAACAAGAAAAATTTCAGATCCATACCGTACGCGAGCAGCCCTCTATCTTTTTCTTCATCATTTTACTTAATCCGTATTCTCTGGCCAGGTTTGCGGGGGAAAGAGTCGCCCTAGCAATGCGACGGTCAGACCTGTGTTCCGAGTCCGCTGCACATGCCCGAGCAGGCAAAGCAGAGGCTCCGACGCTTGCAGGTATAGGCAGGCAGACACAGGCTGCAGAGGAGCAAGTCACACGGCCCCAGTCACCCCAGCGCCCGTTGCTGAGCGGCCCGTTAATGGACAACAGTTCCGAGACTCCGTAAGCCGTAAGTAATACTATGTGTAACTAAGTATTGGTTTAAGTATGAGTACAAGTACTGGTAAAGATAACCCTTGCGGTATCGAACCGGGAAGTACTGTTTCAAATATGGTTTCCAGGCTAAAAAAATTAAGATAGCCTTTATACTTATGTTGACTATACGATTAACAACGCTACTGCTGGATCAGGATGGGAGTATAAAATGCCATGTAGCCAATAAGTACTTGTACTTTATTGCCAAAAATTTGCGTTCTCAAAGGAACCTAGCGTATCATACCTTCTTTTTTCAAATTTGAGAGTGACAGACGCTGTGAAGCTCGTTGGACGTCGGTATTTCCCTCAACACGATTTACGAGACAAAGAAGATGCTATCTCCACATGATTTTGAGAATGACATTTTTATACATAACATATAATTGTATTACGATGAACTGAAGTCGAGTAAGTAGCTAAAGCACCTACACAAATTTTAAACACAGCTCCCATACTTAAAATACGCCATTTATTTTGATACCCGCAGCTAACCCTGCCACAGCTGCTTGGCAGGCCCGCGCTCGATTGTATCTCTCATGCGAGCCCGCGGCGCTCTAAAAACCTTCAGAATTGTACGCTCGAGGCTGCAGGCAGCAGCACGCGTCCACGTACACCTGATGTCGCATGTCATGGCTACGAGGAGCTGCAGAACTGTACCTGGCATGTCTAGCGGAGCGGAGATTGTCCTGAATCAATGGCTAATAATAGGCCGGCATTGATCAAATCGATGGTGCATGATAGGATTGCATAGACACAAATCGATGGTGCCTAACAAGCAAGCACTGACCCAATTTGATGGTACCTAATAGGTTTGCATTGTTCCAAATCGGGGGTACCTAAGAGACATACGCCGATCTAAATCTATGGGGCCTAACAAGCTTACTGTGACCTACATCGATGGTACCTACAAGCGCACATTGATCTACATCGATGGTACCTAACCGGCACACACACTGACCCAAATTGATGGTACCCAACAAGCTACATTGACCTAAATCAATAGCACCTAACAGGCATACGCTCACCTTAATCAGTAGAGTAAACTTTCCTCAAACGATACGGAGTACGCTATTTAGATGCGACAGGGCTGGCGAAGAAGAGAGGTCGAGCACGTTGCACTGACAGAGGTGAATACATTTACGTAATAAGGAATAGCAGGTGCATTCCCGGGTGTTTCGGCCTTAAAATCAATTGATCATCTCTAGCCAAGTACAAGAACCGCTTTTAAAATTTCAATCTAGTTTTGGGCAGCATTCAGGTGCATTTATGTGTTTAAAAATTTATTTGCAAATACATTTTAAGATAAGTATTTAAACTCACTATATTTTGTATTATAAAATACAACGATTTCCATTTTTAGACTCATCAGTAGTTTGGTATTACGAGACTTGTTTTCGCTCGAACGTACACAGAATCATCCGCGCACGGTGCTTAGAACGTGCTTCAACGCGCGTGCCCCAACGTGCTCCTCGGCCACAGTCGTCATCACGGACACCACTCTAGAGGAGAGAAAAGTAATGTCATACGAAAAATGTCCCTGTGACGTCATGAATAGCCGTGACATCACAGTGACGTCAGATAAACCTAGTCTAACCATAGCCCATAGGTGACCTTCGTGTGGAGTGCTTATGAAAAAAAACACGTATTGTTGATAGCTTAAAGTGACATTCTAAGATTTTGAAGATATTTCTCCCTTATAAACGACCTTGCCATCTTCCGCTCCTGTCGAGAGGCTATTTTCTCGCCCCGGCAAAACGTTAACACATCATAAAAAATTAACTTAGCCACAGAACTGCTGAACAGCTTACATTATTGCGCTCTAAAAGAAACTGTTAATTGTTTGAAGTTATGAGTTTTGGAGTATTATTCTCATCGCCATTGAGGGAATTATACGTTTTTTTAAGTTAGGGAAGAGGCAGTTTTGAAAGTTTTTTTCTAATCATTTTCACAACTTTTGTGGTTACTGGAATATTCAAAGAATTTATTTCAATTATTTCAATATGCATATAATTAGTAACACTTTCTTTGATGCCTTATCGTACTCATGTAGAGGGTAATTGTAAAGTCATCTAGGGCAGTATATGTGGGTTGTTATGAAATTGTAGTTGTGTTTTTTTCACATGAATGAATCGCAGTAATTCAAAATAAACTAATGTTGTCTACGCAGTTTTCACTTACTTCTATTTCACAGCTCCCCTTAGGCTGCAGATCTAGAACCAAATTTTCAGAAAACTGTAGTTGAACGCACTGCAGCAGAAAATCCCGACCTCATTTCAATTATTACGAAACTGGTTCCCTGTACGACAGTAAATCCTGCACTTACTTCAGAGTGTGTGGTGGAAAGATTAATACTCTGAATATTTTTATCTTAGAACACTAAAAACATATTCAATGTTTAGGTATTTTGGTCTCTGAAAATGTAAATTGAAAATTTAAGAAAAATGCATTTATTAAAGCATTAGAAAACATTTCATGCATATAGCATTTTTTGCTTGAATAGATTTTAAAAAGTGTTTCTAGTATTTAATATTTAAATAACATATTTAAGCGATGCATTTCGGTGCGTAAATACATTAAATTCATTACTGGCTATCACAGCAAGCAGTAACCAAAAGTATTCTTCCTTCCTCGTGTGAATGGCACAAGGAACGCTCGAAGTTTATAGCCCAGCTTTTTGTACGCCCAGAGTTTCCTCAGCGAGCAGAAGCATGGAGCCTAAAACTACTTTCAATTTCCAGTGGAGTCGCGTTTCCCACTGCCGCTGCTCAAAAAACTACGGCAGCAGCTGACGCTCCCGCAGCGAAGGGCGCTCCGACGCCGTGCGCAGCTACTCTGATGCCCACACCCTCATCACGTGCTTGTTGTAGTGAGTAAAGTTCAATGAGGAAAAACAAATAGTTTTTCAATATCAAGTTTAGATTCTTATCGTTTTCAAATTTTACAATTGACTGTGTCGTTTAATTTTGAACGAGAGTGGTAAGGAAAAGGCGTAGCTAGCTAAGGTTCGGTCTCAGCAATCATAATATCGCTTGGTCATTATTTCAAGTTATGATATTTCTTCCTCACCGACTTCTCTACATTAGCCAAGTAGCTGCACAGAAAGAGTGAAGTGCACTCAAAAAGACAGAAGGAGCTCAAAAGCGACGCATTCCCGTCAGCTCGTGACGACATAGTCAACAAGGTGCCTCAATAATGCCCATTAAACTGGGTGTGATAGTTGATCCCACACTCAAGCGACCGTTTTTTGCGGAGGCCTGGCTGGTGCCAAAATAGGCAGGGAGAATACCGGTCAGACAGCTCTCGGATGCAAGGTCACCCAGTGACACTTACGGACACCGAGCGGGCACTGTGAGCATCAATGACTGGCATCAGCCACCGCGCAGGGATCAATGACAGTCATCAGGCACGGCACGTGCAAGACAACTTATTCTGTAAAGCAACCCTCTGTTCTCGGAGATGAGCATCTGGACTACAAAGTACCAGGTGCTAGCGCATATTGAACGCACCACCACCTCAAATTCAGAATGAAATCTTCTAAGTAGACCCGAGAACTTGAAACGGCACTGTGTCCATCCTATACGGAGTGCATTAATGAGTATCGGAGTAATTCGTTGATCGTTTGGTTGGTTGTCTCACGACCCTGCCAATATGTGAACGCTCACCGTTCTTCTCTCGTGTTACCAAGGGAGTGTATCGCCTTCCTGACCTCGTAATGTGCGGTGACACGGTGTGGCGGCTGGCTACGTCTGTGAGAGGCAAGCAGCGATGCGATCGAGTTGGTCTTGCGCACAGGGAGAATGACAAGACTTCGGCAATTGTGTCAAGTTTGACAAAAAACACGGAGAGGAGAACTGGAAGTTCTCGTCTTCATTAACTAATACCCGTATATAAATACTATGATACAAAGGCTCCGTTGTCGTATAAGGAAAGTAATGGGATATTTTGTCATGAACTTACATAAATTCATACCTATAATGAGACAAAATGGCCTCTTCCATCTCTGCAAATTATTTTAGTGTCCTGCAAGCTTCTTATAACAGGAACAAAAATTTTGCAATAGAAATAGTGAGCAATTTTATGACACTGAAATCAACGCACTTTAAACTTTAACGTAATTAGGTTAGAGTTAACCAGCAAAAAAGGCTGTAAATCGCTTTAGCAAAATACCCCAGTTTGCACATGTTCACGATTTACACGAAAGAAGTTTACCTGCACAATGTATCTTGGTAATTCAATTTTACAAATCTGATTATTTAATTATTATTTTCGTAATTGTTTCCTTGCATTTTATGAAATGATTTTTGCAGCATTTTCCACCCCGAAAACCCTCAACTAAACTCACAAAAAGACACATTTGAAAAACATTTTTTTCTTCATACAAGTACAAGTTAAACGAGCAACGATCGAATGCCTGATGCGTTGGTATAGAAATCCTCTCAGTGCAGTTGTAATCTCATCGCAGTTTGGAAGCCTGGCGAGAACTGAAACAAGAGAACCCGTACAAATCGCGAAACGCTGAATAGGAACCGAGCTCGCAACTAGAACTTCATGGATGGTTTAGTCCTTACTGAACCAATGGTGCTTCTGAGTGATACAACAAACATTGCGTTTTGTGCCTTAATTCATGTAGTAACGTTCTACCTGTACATGAAAGAGAGTAGCCAGCACCTATTGTAATGAAATGAAGCACCTATTCATTTCACTTCATTCTTCCCGAGGGTTGGAACTGTCCAGTGTTTCAGACTCAAACCCAAACTTCAAAGAAGTAAGCGACTATTCCGACCACCGCCAGAGGTGAACGTTCATGGACATCTCGATTCCAGCACAAACTGGTGTGTGAGGACTTGGACGGTAAAACGATTGCACGTGGACATTGTGTCCACACCGAGAAATTAGAATGCGTTTCAAAGAACTAAGTTCCAGAGGCAGCCATCTCTTTACGAGTGGCATGATGTAACACATCTGAAATGTGAACTGAGAATAGTATCTAAAATTTGTACAGGTGTTCCCTTGATGCCAAATGGAGTCAATGCATTTCTAGCATCTGAATAGCGGACAGAATAAGCTGCTCTCATGCCGGTGATTTGGAATATTTTGGTGACTGACATAAATTTAGCGAAATTTATTATTACGCGCATTATAAGTGAACAATTATTAAAGATTAAAACCGGAACATGTAAGTTTAAGAGCAAGATCGACTGCCTTAGATTTCATTCTTGAAGTTCATGTATTCTGAGTACAAAGCCATACGTCGAAAGTATTGTTTTTTATCAAATAGAGCGTTAACTAAATAAAATGCAAACCTTGAATGACCGCGTGAGCCCGTTTTTTACCCCGAGCGCAACATCTGCAGGGGCGCGTCTCAATCGAACTAAAAGTTTTGCGCCGCCGTTGAGATGAGGCTGTGGACCTCGTAATCGTAACACGAGCAACACTCTGAACGCATAGTTCTTGCGGAAGTAAATTCTTCAATGAAAGTGAAGTCCAACTGAAACCACGTTCGAGACAAAGCTCTCAATTACAAAAACTCGCGACTACGACACATTTCCAAAAATATTCATGCAGTAATTTTCGTTAGCTCTGCGTTCTCAAATAATTCATGGGATTTGCTTTACCGAAATTCTTTTATAAAAGTAATTTAGGTTATTTAACAAGTACAAATACGCACGTTTGAGCATTTTTGACTCTGAAATGTGGAGACAATAATAGGACAACTGTGTGTGAGAAAAAGAAACCTATAATTTTAGTAGATTTACTTCGACTGGGAAAATGTGAGCTCTACTCAAAATACAATTCAACTTTAGAAGCGTCGGACTCTTCACTGGTGTAAATTGTCCTGAGCTAAAGAAAATATTTATAAACTTCGTACTAAAAGCACTCAAACGTCAAATGAAATGAAAGAGGCAATGAATTATTGAGTGAGAGACATACACTATGTATATTTTTAGCAACAAGTCCAGTTCATGCAAAAGCCATAAGCAGTGTTTTAACTTGAAATAAATATGTGCTGGAGCCAAAGTGTGGCAGTGCATTTAAACATCAATAAAAAAATAGTACAGTGTACAGAAAAGTTGACAGTGGTCTAATACAGTCTGTGGCAGCATCACCGGGCCATCATCGTCTGATGCAGCGTATTCCAAACTTGATTCACGCCTTCACCTAAGGAAATTGTACTGTATCCTAACACTCCCTGCACCTTTATAACTGCTGAACAGTAAAGGAGATGATCTATTCATTACTCCACAGAGGAGTAATAAACGTATTAATTGCTCGTAACCTGTGTTGATATTTTTCACACCCCCTGAAGCACCGTCTCCCCAGTTGGAATGAACACCTACGGCGAATTGGAACTGAGGACACTAGAGACTTGCGGCTGATATACACCAAGAAAAAATGGTCGATCCTGGCATGTGTTTCAAACAATGTGATTCCTGTGGGTTTGTCAAACTGCAAAGTTATGTTGGAACCTTTCTGAATACAATAATGCAAATCAAATCGAAAATGAATGCATGCATCCGCAAGGGGATATATATCAGTACAAAACTCATGAAGTCATAAAATGATTTAAAAAAGCGTCACTACTCGTAAAGCAAGACACGTACCACAGTTTCGAGACAGAGAGTACGCGTTCGCATCGCCGGTAAACAGGACTTGCCCGATGACCTTTCCGTCGCAATGTTGATAATGAATAATGATAATACCTGTACACGTATCGCAGCCAGTGGACAACTCGGAATGTCCACGGTGGAGCGGGGCTAGCCAATATTCCCTCAAGCATCAGTGAGGAGCGAGAAGCCCGCAATTACAAACAAGAGCGGCTCACGTCAGCGACAGAATTTGGGTCTCTAGAGGCTCTGACGTGAGCCGTCCATTTTAGAGCCCAGTTTTTGGCAACTGCTCAGTTTTTGGTGGTCAAGGCGGGGTTTTATTTGAACTCAAAGCTACACGGGACAGAAGTTTAGAGTTACGCAAGCCAGGAATAAACGAAGGTAACCGATCGTATTAGTGAGCACGTGAGCTGCAACACTTCCTCCCCTGAAACTGGACCGTGTGTTGGCCAGCTGAGACTCGGTACCGCACTCTGAAACTGAAACTCTGTTGTACAAAAATAACTCTGAATCGCTAGAGCAAATCGAGTCATGAACAATTTCATGTCTGGTGCCTTTCAAGGAGTCATATTTGAGTAATGTATCAAGAACTAAACGAAATGAATTGATTACATTACACCTTCATTAAACTTACCTGACCCAACCCATTCTAACTTCTTTTGGCCCGAAGAACTAGAATTATCTGTAGTTTTGGCTGCCCAAGCGCAGATATCTTTGCCCGATAGGTGGTTCTTGACGGTGCGGCGAAAAAGTTAGACTGAAAATTTAGAACTTTAGAAAATTTAGTGAGGTAGAGGTCGAGTTCGTAGAAGTATTTCACTGCACGCCCGCGTATTTTCAAAGGATCAATAAAGTAAAGCTCACTCGCGACTCCAGACGCTGGTCCAGTAACGCTACCTGGGCACCTGAGTGCCGCCGCGCATGAATGAAGAACACGATCCTCAAACTTGAGCCCCGACTTCGAAATTCGAGACGGGCTCGCTGCGTGAGCGCTGGCGCGAGGGAGGGAACACTTGGGGTGATTAATTACTCCCCGGCCTTAGAAGACGTTCGGGCACCCCGTCCCAAGCCGCGCTGGTGTGCCGCCTTTTAGGAATATCGGATTTCGTCTTCTTTTCCCGAAGGAAGTTCACCTGTCAAAATCGAACCTGGAACCTGGTGAATGGGAAGGAGGCAAGCAAGCACTGTGATGCCTTCACATGTAGACTAATGTTCTCAGTCAACATGAACGTTGAGCCCCTGATGGTTCAGTGCTCAAGTGAACGGTTCTAACTTCCCTAAACTCTCCGAATATTTCACCACTCATTACGCATGATTTCTTCCTCCACGATATGACTTTTTTCACTTAAAGGGAACGTTCATATCTAAAAATTATGCAAGAAAAAGCTCATAAGAGTTGTAACAACTATATGCACATGTATGCACTCGCTAAACAGAAGTTGGCCGTTTCATTTGCTTTGAAAGTGGCAACACTTGTTGTAAAGGATACAAATTTCATTAGTCCAAATCTTACGATTTTCTTTATTTCCTTGTTATTCTTCTGCTCAGAGTTGGAGACATGCACGACAGTGAGGTGAACGTAGCGACGGGACGGAAGTAAAGGGACAGTAGTGAGGGGACGGCAGTCAGGTGAACGTAGTGAGGGGACGGTAGTCAGTCGACGGCTGTCCAATATGATATGCTTGCTGAAAGAATAACTTTACGACGTCTTCTTTTGCAGACAGAATTATCTACAGGTACTTCAGTCAGCACGACACATTTCTTTTCCAAGTAAAAAGAGAGATTAACTAATAGGTTGGACACAGGGTGACACATCATCGCACTTTGAACAAAATACATACATATTGCATGCTAGTTTACCCAATTGACTCGAATGTATTGAAAGTCATCATTTCCGTCACATCTACAAAGATAATGCAACATGGCAGACAGCTGCAGACGCCACTGAGCGTCCGCAGTTTGCTAGGGATCTCCTCCACAACTAAGGCGTCGGTGGCCTGATCTAGAGGAGGCATTGAGGGAAAAGTTCCCTTGATTGAAATTGTTCAAAGCATCGCTGGCATGCAAGAACAGTTGGGACTTATTTTATTAGGCAGGACCAATGTTCCCCACAGCTTCTCTTGCTGAAATTGTTTTTTTGTATCAACGCAGTACTTTATATCCCAACCGCAACTCACAGACACTCATTCGGCATAAATCACCATGCATAAATACCAAGCAGCTTAAGGCTTGATCAGTATGAAGGAAACAAAAAATATTGAATACCTTATATCACATTCCCTGTGCACAAGATGTCTTCGTCTTCAAAGTCAACGTCTCCAAAAAATGAACGAATTCACAACTATTCTCAAATTTTCCCAATAGTTTACATTAATGTCGAACATTGATTAAGAATTCAATACTCTCAAGTAATTCGAACTAAATATATGGAAAAAGGTTATTTCATATTCATAGGAGGAGAATTACAATTGTTTCCAGGACGACCATAATACCAGGTGCGTAACATATTATTCTCTAACGGACCTTTAATGTCCTTGTAATAATGAAGTGGCCCAGTATGATGTACCATGAGGCAGCACTACTTTTAACAGAAGTAATATATCCTTTGTTAATTTCCGTAATGAGTTATATCAGCTTTCCTTCAAGATTGTCATTTTTGCATAATTTATCAGCACTACTGTTGCCGGTCTTTCAACTGTAAATTAATGACACCGTAGACACTTAACACGGCGGAGATGTAAAATAATAAAATCATCTTTTATCTTTCGTTTAAAGACTGAATTACGACTCGCGTTTTTCTCATTGGTGAGACCAGCAAGAACGTATTCCTTTCAAGCAGAGCGTACGCTTTAGGCAGCTGTGACGCTCAAGGGCTCAGTGCTGAACAGTTCTCCCGAAAGCGCTAGTTTTGAAGCGCAAAGTATTAGAGCCTTTACAATTTCCTGAATCGTTGCTTCAAAAACAATGAACTACCAGGACAAAAAAAATCCATTTCACAAATATTTGAACCGACAACAAAGGTGCGGCGCATGCACTGGCTCTCAGACAACGACAGTGTTCGAATTATTTTTCTGTGTTACACCGGAATACTTTTTCAGGAATATTTTGTCCAAGGGACTCCGTTAGATGTGAATAAAATTTAAGTTATTTTCAGTACGTTGTTCTCCGTTGATCTTAAAATTTTACTTGAATATCTTGAAATTGTTTGGGCCTCTACGCCCTGGCCACACTGGGGTGCCATCGCTTTGTGTGCATGGTGTGTCCCTTCGCATATCCGCGAGCTGTTGAAGGAGACCGTTTCCCT
>VOMN01114680.1:0-18306 GCA_014899125.1 Orchestia grillus | reverse complement strand
AAAAACTTCCTCAATTTTTTGTTGACTTATGAATTTTGTCGACGATTTTCCTAAGTTTCTAGAGAACTTAGGAACTTTTGTGTCTCCGGACCGTTCGTGCACACCTCTGAAGCGTCCTAAAGACGTGTCTTGATACATTTTTTGCCTTGAAAACAATAAATTTCTCTTGTTCCGTCCTAGGCAGCATTACGTCACAACTCTCCTGCACTGCAGCATATTTCCACAACTATACTCTTGCACTGCAGTTTGGCACTACAACTCCTCTACACTCCGCTGCATGGCGCTACAACTCCTCTACACTCCGCAACTTGGCGCTACAACTCTTCTACACTCCGCAGCATGGCGCTACAACTCCTCTACACTTCGCAGCTCGGCGCTACAACTCCCCTACACTCCGCAGCTTGGCTCTACAACTCCCCTACACTCCGCAGCTTGGCTCTACAACTCCCCTACACTCCGCAGCTTGGCGCTACAACTNGGCAGGCTGTCCCTATATCACGGTGGGGGAAGGTATGGTACCGGTGGCAGGCTGTCCCTATATCACGGTGGGGGAAGGTATGGTACCGGGGGCAGGCTGTCCCTATAACACAGTAGGGAGAAGTATATGGGTCATTCACATGAATCAACAAAGAGCTGGTTGGTACTGTTTATTAGAGTAGGTACGTAATGATCCTAATTTTTGGATGCTGTATTTCATGGAGTTTCGACAAGGAAAGGAGGGCTACCTAGGAGCGAAGTGTTCGTACCAAGTGGCGGAGAAAAAAATGCCTCGCACTTTGATTTTCGATTCCACGTTCACAGTGTTGCTCCCTCATGTGCGGTGGCAGTGGCCAAAAGTATGAGAAAATATCGAAATTGTAATCCTGATTGTAATGATCACGATGTGTCAGTTCACAACATTTAGTAGCGCAAAATTTCAATATTTCTTTACGATAGAGAACACTCATTTGCAAGAAAGAAGAAAGTTTTTTATCACATTCCTAACCCATTCATATATCAATAACACAACAGTTGGTTGCCTACGTGCTGTCAACGCTGGCATGCGTGCCGTCAACTTTTCAACTTTTTTAACTCTTAACACTTAAATTATCTCTAGTGGCTTAGCTCCTGGCTTAACTCTAGTGTTAAACTAAACTCTTGACTTAATTCTCAGATGAACTCATAACTGCTTGTTGTCCCGAGTTCGCCAAATACCAAACTTGACTTTCGAGTATACTAACCATATAAAATTTTATTCCCGCACGAATGACATGTTATCGAAAAAATTAACATCATTGTTTCAACACTTTAACTCTATATTTTACTCGTGGAATTGGGCTCAATGTAGTTATTAAATATCGTATGAATGAATATCATATTAAATACCGTTAAAGTTGGCATACGTAAGTACATAACGAGCGTTTACGCCGCGCTGACTCCTTTATGGGACTCGCTGGTGTCCGGAGTACGTATAAAAGAAACTTTATTAATTACATAACAACTGACATACAATATATCGATAGGTCTTCAACGCCTTGTACCTACTGACGCGTGGCGGATGTGAGGAATGGGAGACTTAAGCTTCCTATCCCAGGGGAAGCACTCTGTGGTTCTGTAAAAATCCACCCACTCAGCCGTGAATCGAACCTTCACTTCCAATGGTGCGCAGAACGAGGTACCAGTGCGCCACGGAGCCTCCATGTGCGAGCATTTAAGTAGTGCAATTTTGAAACTTTCTGACCCCCACCGCAGCTGCATCTATGTACATAACAGTCGGCATTGAGCTTTTCACGAAGCAATGATACGTGAATTTTGTTAGGGTGAACCCAAAGTACAGACGCCGAAAAAGTTACCTCACAAGAACCAGAGGTACCTTGTGATACCGTTACTTTCAAGAATTACCTTACACTATTACCATGCAGCAGCATATCGTAAAGCTGCTGCTAGTTTTTCCACGATGCTGAATGTAGTCTTACTGCGTAAAAAATTCCATCGTCAAAGGATTAAATCAGCAAGTCCTTGTGAAATGTTCAAATAGAAAGTACACAGTGAATGTGTTTCCAAACCTCTCTTAGAAATAGTACGCTAAACACTCTGCTGAAAAAGATAAAAAAAACGAACTAATCTCTGGTCGATCGGTGAAAGTTTCCGTACCACAAAATGTTATTTTTCGGAATGAGAGCAAAACAGCGAAGGCACGAGTGTATCATAAGCATAAACTCACTTTTACTCATGTTTTTAGTTTATCAAACATTTTTTCAGGATCGATACGAGATGAACTTCAAATAAGAGTTTACGAGCAAGTGTTATCGACGTGGGCCGCCACAAATGCACGGCGCGCGAGTGCGTTGGGCCACAAACCGGTTGTTGGGAACCTCAGAGGGGGTATCACATCTGCTCCCGAACCTAATTTTCGGAACAATAGAATGAATCTCAGGCGGTCTGTGTCGCGGGGCCGGGCCGCGGCGGCGACCAGAAGTCAGCAGATCGCCGTTCTTGCAGTGACGAGAGCGGCGGGCACACAACTACAGCACCTTTTAATTGCTCGAAGTCGGCAGCGGCTAATAAGAAAATTGCTGTACTGATGGCGAAGTTATCTTTTCTTATTACCTGCACTTATAAAGAACGTTCCAAAAAAGAGCCCTAAAAAGTATCTAACACTTTTCAAAGGTTTCCGTGCCCCAAGCGGGTGAAAATTCTCGACGGCTGGTCGAAAAGTGGACTTGAGTCACGGAATGATAATAAATTCGGTGTCCTCATTGCCGCGTACGAGACTCAATGGTGTGCTGAATTTATGACTCCATATTCTGACTGTATAAGGAATGCGATCAGTGATTAAGTGTTGCATTTTATCGCCAATGGAAGATTTGGTTTCTCCTCCTCCAGCTCTACACCCACAGGCGGCAGGACGGTTAGCTGCCGCTTGAGCCAGGGTCGTCAAAAAGTACATTTTGAAAAAGTCTGTCCCCAAAGATTTG
Source organism: Orchestia grillus (assembly GCA_014899125.1). Classification (NCBI taxonomy): domain Eukaryota; kingdom Metazoa; phylum Arthropoda; class Malacostraca; order Amphipoda; family Talitridae; genus Orchestia; species Orchestia grillus. Next base: position 15,349 of record VOMN01114680.1, on the reverse strand, counting down.
AGGAATTTTTTCCCAACGAAAAGAAACAGGGCTCGCAAGATACGAAATTAATATTTGTTCGTCGCTAAAACACAATCATACGCCTGCTCTTAATTATGACACTACTGCTTTTTTAGTCCCATTTTCTAACATTTTTTATTCCAGAAGAACACATATTTACTAAACAGGAAAATGTGAAATAGTTTTCACAGTTCATGTTTTTTCAGCTACTAACCCTCCGTTTGCATGAGTTCAGTAATGAGTTCTTGAGTATGCATCGTTACTTGATATGGTAGTTACAACGAATGAAGTTTACTGTTTCAGAGTTATTTGAAGCAGAAAATAATACAAATTCCGTTAGGTTTCACCAGTAAATGAAGTTCACCTTTACATTCAGAACATTCAAGAGCGGGACATCATTAAGGTTTCCTTTAAATATCAATTTAATAAGCCCAGGCGTAGCGTTTTTCGCTGCTGTCGTGTTGTGTTGTATTCGATTACTTTGTGTTTTGGCTGCTGTCGTGTTGTGTTGTATTCGATTACTTTGTGTTTTGGCTGCTGTCGTGTTGTGTTGTATTCGATTACTTTGTGTTTTGGCTGCTGTCGTGTTGTGTTGTATTCGATTACTTTGTGTTTTGGCTGCTGTCGTGTTGTGTTGTATTCGATTACTTTGTGTTTTGGCTGCTGTCGTGTTGTGTTGTATTCGATTACTTTGTGTTTGGCTGCTGTCGTGTTGTGTTGTATTCGATTACTTTGTGTTTTGGCTTCTTCTCAAACTACTGCACTCGTTCCCGATAACGTCGTTATACTAGATATAGTTAGATAAAATTGTTTTCCTAGACATAGTTAGATAAGGTTGCTTTCCTAGATATAATTAGATAAGGTTGTTTTCCTAGATATAATTAGATAAGGTTGTTTTCCTAGATATAGTTAGATAGTGCTGTTTTCCTAGATATAGTTAGACAATATTGTTTTTCTATATATATTTAAATAAGGTTGCTCTCCTAGATATAGGCAATACGCTACGTGTAAGGGATACCGTATGTAGATGTGTTCGTTGTCCTAAATGTGGTCGTTGCTTTAGATAAAATCGTTATCGTAGATGTGGTCGTTACTCTAGACATGATTTTTGTCCAAAGTATGTAACCATACATGCGTAATTGAACGTTTTATAAACTTTATCTACTTAAATGAATTTTCGAAAAAAATGCATGCACTGTAATAAATTTCCCTACAGATATTTTTACATCTTTTAACCATAACGAATACGAAAGTCAACATCAGTAGCGCACTGCGTATGTCATTTCGTACGGACAGCAGAACTACAAATAAGGGAATAACTTTTACCTAACGGTGATGAAGTATACCGACAGGGCGTTTACTAAAATCCAAATGAACTTATTATATTTAAACGAACTTGCATCGATAAAAGTCCTGTTGAAGTGTAAGATTGTATCTATGGTGTCTAGAGTACGTATGTTATGCATAACATACTGTACAACTAATTAAATCCTGCCCAAAAGTTCGTCTGCCCATTACGTAGCTTACGAAGCAACAGCGTCTTTTCAAAGTCACAACGCGGATGGGATTCAAAAGTTCAAAAGAGTCACTGAAGAATTTTCGGAGAAATTCCCTGAGAAAAATGTACCAAGTACAGCAACGATTGGGAATTTAGGGAAACATCGTGCGGAAGACGAAAGCCTAAATTTGAATCGTGAGCATTTTTGGTGTGAGCATCTACAAGTTAAACATAGGAAGTTTGGTTGGGCATTTTTTTTGAAACACCGTGTATGTACTTAGGTGCTATTCAACAATGAAACTTCTACAAGTTGACGGCGTAGAAAGAAAATGAAGCGATATTACATTCCATTTCAAAGGATGAAAACGATCCTGATCCTTTCACTAGGTATGGAAAACACATAGTCGTGAGTTTAATGATAATGAAATGCCTACTGTAGATTTGAAGCAACGAAAACATTCAAGGAGATATTGGAAATGGTGTAAACGATTCGTCCATGACGATGCACCGACACACAATACGACGAACCACTGGGCTGCTGTTGCCTGCGGTGACGGTGATCCCAGTAATGTCCGTGTAGAAGGCACTCAATGGCAACATTGTCCTTGGTATCATTAAGGGTCGGTAAACTGAAGAAGGCAGCGGTAGCATAGCTACCTGCCTTCCCAGTGCTCCTCAAATTCACGCGGGTCATCGAGGATGAATTATCTGTCTTTATTCTACTCGAGACCGCGCCATATTTGGTGGTGCTTCCCAGAAATTGGAGGACCTAAGTAGGGTTAGTGTAATTCGTACTAATTTGATGGATGACGGTTTAATTCATATTCCGATCGACGACTCGCTTACGTATGTTAAAAATCGCACTTTAAAACATAGCGGAAAATAGGGGCGTTCAGGGTTCATGATGAGTACAAATCAAAAGCTTCAGCAGGACTTCACTTTTTATTGCAGGAGCTTTCAAACTCTTCTGCAGAGGGCGTCTTCGGGGAAACAACGACATCAGACACTCGAGGTGTACACGCGTATCCATGCCATTAATTATTTCCATTTTAAGATTAATTTTTATAAATGAGTCGAATTTTGGGGATAGAATTATAGGGAAAAACAATTCATTTACAGATGAAAAGTAACCTCAAATGCACATAAGTCATTTACGATTTTGTATGTTCATTTCAAATTATTTTTCATTCTTTACTGTTTCAAATTAGCTGCTGCATGATGACAGAGGGCCAAGGTCAACATCCCGTCGACAATTTGAAGCTATAGTGGAAGATCTCAAAAACCGTTCCTAGATTTCTTCCCCCATTAAGATCACATTTTAACAGCTTCTGCTCCATACATTTGTTGTCTTTTCCATCAGTTTCGGTTTCGACTCTGTTACAATCGGTGCAAAACCTGTTCTCAGATTTCGCAATAGCGGACGTTTGTTGATTTTCAAAATCATCTATCCACCTATTATTGTGACCAATGGGGGACCCGATTTGCAATGCTCTTTCCGTTTAGTATTCATTTTCTTCCTTGTAACTCACAGAAAAATTTATGCCATCGCTTTAATCACCGTTTATTTGACACGGAAGAACGAAAATGCCGCTCAAATTCGTAATATATACCCCCTTTAATCTCCTGTAAGATACAGTAAAGCCTTCTCACGATAACACTCAGGAAGCCGTCGACTTGTTGTGCGCATGACCTGATAATGGAAGATCATTTACATTGTCTGCAGGAGGAGCTATTAACAGCTGGTCACTCAGCTCCCACAGAACGTCTCCCTATTGTACCTCAATCAGCGGCCTTCAATTTGCATCTTTGGGTGACGAGTTTTCGCGCATTTGAACAAAATTTCTTCGACAAATGCGAGCAAGAGATTTTTTTCCGAGGCGAGACATCATTTCCTTGTGAGGATGAATACACCCATAAATACAGAATATATGGGCAAATTTACGGAACCATAGGACTATTGAATGCTAACGGTCTGTATTTTTTCCGGTAGTCGTCATTAATCTCGGTTACGGTGTGAGATCAGACTTCTGTTTTCAGAAGTGCTGCGGCCAGGCAACAGCGGGAGGCTAGAGGAGGCCTGCGAGCGCTCGTGGCGTCCAAAACAAGAACATCGCTGGACAGAATTGTGTTCCTAAGTGTTTCCGAGCATCCGCATCACAGGGCAGCATTGTGGTCTTAAGTGTCGTACCTCGAGCGCTCGCTTTCCTGGGTTCGTCTCCGCTCTGAAACCTCCTCTGCTGATCGGCTGGTCAGCTTCTTGAAAATGAGCAGATAGACATTGAAAAACCTTCCAACATGAAATTTTTATGCCCATAAGATGGAGTGCATGTGTTCCTAGTATGAGTTTACTGATGGGATCGTTGTGGCAAGTACTTAATAAAATGCTGCCTTGTACTTTCCGCGTGGAAACATTGTACTTCGAACGCAACAATACTTCGAAAATGATTTCTTGCTCTTCTACCACCTTCGTTCGTAATCTGATGAACCGCATTTTAGAATCCTTCTCGTGCAGTGCAAAACATTTCGTTAACTTCTGCATGTCTCTATCCAACTAGAATATCCTTTGCTGCACGAACTTTTCTACAACGAAAGAAGTAATTCGCGGTTGTAGATTGAACACGAAACTGTTGTTTCACCACTTTAGCACCATCTCGAATAAATGTTCCTTTCACAAAGATTCCCTGAAATTCTCCTAAATTTCCCAATGAAAAAGAGCGGTCTTTATACTACCATGAAAAAGACCCATAGTTCTCGATCGAATAATCTCTAGTTTCGTCACACTGCAAAAATGAACTTAAATATTCAGGGATCGAAACAGGAAACGGAGGGGAGCCTCTTGCAAGCAGTCGTGGTCTCTCAAGGCACATTCTCATCACGTGCCCTCAAACATCACGTAACCCCAAAGTCATAAACAAGATTTACAACAATAAAGCCCAATCTTTAAATCTGTGTGAACAAAACGCGTTAGTTTTTACTTCTTCTCGAACAATAAAGAACACTCGGCTGGTCATGAGAGGGTATCGCTCGAGCTGAGTTCCATTTGTTCACTACTTTGTTACCTGAATTGTTAGACAATGGCTATCATAATACGGCTGGGCAGTCACAATGGAGCCCCACTTTCAAGATAGAGCTCGTAGTCATAACCTTTCGAGTCGCTCAATGGGCAAAAGACGCGCCTTTGTTGATATAATTAGCGGAGCCGGAGCCCGGAGTTCCAAGGCTGTCCGCAGACTCGTGGAGAAAAGACGGAGTGGCATGGCGGCTCCGAGCTGCACAGGTAGAGCTGCATGCGAGTTGTAGATAAGGAATATTAATAACTCAATCGAGTTATTCTTTCATGATGGTGTTGAAACCTTGGAAGATATTCCAAGGAACTGGGATCAATGACCACAAAGCCAGCGTGGTGCATGAGGTTATCCATCTTCTTGACACCAAATTCGTTCATCGCAGCACAAGATAAATCAGCCAACTACACCGTTCCAAGCATCCAACGGCCTCGTAATTTTCTTTAGTTATTAACACCCTGACGCTTGTTTGCGCAATAAACGCAATAGTACATACGGCTCATATCTCCTACATGGGAGTTCTGTCTTCATTGAAGAGATCTCACTCGAAGATATGAAATCTGAGTCTCCGCCCTTGGTTTCTTTAGAACAGTTTGAATTAGTTCTCAAAGCAGTTTGTAAGTTGGGCACGTCTGCATATTTGGTTTTACACGATCATTCTTGTACACTAAAGTTGTTCCAGAAAATCTGTGCCACGAGTCAAACTATTGATACAAATATTTTTGCCTCATTTTATGAAGCATGACAATACACTTGATTTTAAAGGGATTAAGGCTCCATGTTAGATGCTGGGTGCGCACAGGAACGCATAAAAAGGAAGTTAGAGTAAAGCATTCGTAAAATGCACAATATTTGCTACGGTTGTCGTATATACGACGTCCGTGTGCGTATGAGTCATTAAGTAGAAGGCACAATTTAAGAGAAAAAAATCTTACTGTGAACTCAGGACACAATTCAATATTTTCACTTCCTCTAGAAGAAAACAGTGTAATATTAATCCACAGTAATATTGTTGACCGATGCCAGGCGGTAAAGATAAAAGGAGAGTAGGAAATTGCTCCAAGAAATTGCTCCTCAGAGCGGCGGTTCCTTATGAATTTGAGGGTCCCAATGCCTGAAAAAAGAAGTTCATTTCTTCATTTATGTTCAGAATCCCGTTCAGGCACCACCATTTAGAACTGGAGCTCATTTTATTATTTGTTCAAACAATTATTTGTTTCCTTCAGTAGATATCTAGTCGCCAAGTTAGATTTGACTCAACAGCTTCAGGCCAGGTGTCTCTGGTTATTGGCCATCAATAACACATTAGTGGAGTAAGCCTAAATAACGAGCCCTAATCTATCAATCCCAACTACTAGTTGCACTGGTTCAAGGAAAGTCAAGCAAACGAATGAAAGCGCCGTAAAATGAATTCTTCTTTCTAACTACCGCCCAATATAAAAAATTGAATACATAATTTTTGATTAAATAACTTACCTCAATTTTTCATTAGTTTTTATCTAAAATAAAAGTATGGGCAAAATCAGTTCACGTTAAATTCGTGTAAAATAGATTTTATGGTTGAAAATTTGGTTACGATGCGCTTTCTTAAACACATTTTGATGAAACTCCTAAAAACTTTGCATTGATTCCACATCGAAGCAGATATAATTCCGAACTACATTATTCAACACGCTTTTGTGAAAGAACGTACTTGCTCTCGTTGCTATATCAAAGGTCCGATGTATCTCTAAAAGCTCGATTTCTTCGTATCCCCAAAGGCTTAAAAATCAACACGCTTGTAACACACCTCGGAGCCCTATTTGCATGTCGGCTCCGGAAGCCAGCGTTGTTGGGAGGGAGGATTTTTTTTTGTCCCGTTGCGATTCTCCTTTTCAGAAATTTTTTCGGAGCTCAATCCAAAAGTGGCTCGTCACCTCATGCGGTTTTTTTGCTCCTTTGCAGCGAGACTCAAGCTATTAATACGAAGCTTAAATTCAACTCGAGAGGGGGAATTTAGTTTAAAATCTGCAGTTTATTTGATTTTTGGGATGCTGCCAGTAAATAGGATGTAGAACTACATGAATGTAGGAGAGCCTTGAAAGCCTTGCTGAAAGGATTTCTTACTTAAATAGCAAAAATTTTTAAATGACTAGAGAAAATAGGGTTCAATATTTTGAAGTTATTTTAAATATCAGTCAAGGAATAGTCTTAAAGTTTCTACACTTCCGATATTTTTGACGCAACTTCATTCGATCATTTTCAATTCTCGCAGCTCTGCTACTAAAATCTACCTCCTGCTTGTCGGAGTTCTTTCTTACTCTGGAAACTCTTTTTCTATCCTCAAATAAATCGGGGATTTTTTGCCTTCACTTCGCGGAAGTCCGCACGTTCGTCTGGGGTTACATCCGCACTTTCATGTTGCGGACCACACAAGTTTGCCGTCGGGGTCATTTCACGGTCCGACTTTTAGACCACGTAACGGAAAACATGGCAGCCTTCAAACAGTTTGCAGCATCACATGACAGTCGTGAATCGATCATGGAACTTAAACTCAAAAAGAAATCGTTTGAGTCATTGATCTTCTGTTGTATACCTCTTGAACTTCACACAAAATCGATGTTTCTGCGATTTGTACGTAAACGCTGCTTTTATTTTGCTTATATGAACCATTAGAGCAATATAATTGAAATATATTTAGTAGAACTTGAAATGCATCCGAATTCGAAAGTTTAGAAACGATCGAAACTTTTGACCGAGTAAAGATAATTTACAGCCAGACTTGTTAATTTTTTGTTTCTACTTATTAAACAGCTATGAAGTTATTTCGAGCCCAGTGAACTGAAGGTTAATATAATTTTCTTTCTTCATCCATAACTCTCGTTTTCTAAATTGAGGAAGCAAAGTTATACGTCTGCTGGACATGGTGCATCGTATTCACCATTGCGTTCTGCATCAGTGCCTCATTTCCAGCAGTAATGATCCAAAACTGCGATATCAGTCGGCATACACGAACGGTTCTCGCATCAATTGACTTATGTTCATAGTTCACGGTGAGGAAAGCTGTCTTAGCTGTGTCTACTTAGCTAGCGTAGTGTTCCCACGGCTAATTAATGAGCCAACGCAGCGTTGTAGTAAGTACACGTATGCAAACATGAAGGATCTGTATTTCATTTCGTATATAAAATTTTGCTCTTTGGAACCCAGATGTTTCACAACTATACAACCACTAACTCTACCTCTCACCACCGCCGCGCACCATCACCACCACCGCCAGCTCCCTTCTCTGTCCGCTAACCGTTCTAAATGACATCCCAAAAACCACAAAGAAAACAATTAACGCTGCCTCGGCCGCCGTCTGCCGTGAAGCAAAACTCTAAAAAAGTTCCCGCAAGAATCAACAAAAAGATTTGGATTCCATTGAGTGGAAATTCGGGCGGAAGTTCGCTGGATTTGCGGACTGGACGCACGGGCCGAGATGCTGCGCCGGGGCTGGAGCTGTGTCGCACCGGCGACCGCCACTCGCCTTTATTTGCACACTTTCGTGCGGATTAAATGGAGGATTTATCCAAAAGTGACGAAATGACGAGAAAAACTTAAAAAGTTAGAAGTTTCGTTCGAAATCTCAGGTGTTGAAATTTAAGTCAGTTTATCTAGAAGGGAAACTTACCAGTAAGGCCGAATTGTTCAGTAAGGCGAAAAGTTCCGTGCGCTCCTATAGCTAAATAGGAGATTCAACAGGCGAGACAAAAAGTTTTTAGCCTGCTAAATAATTTAGCAAGGCGTGAGACATATTTTCCACTAGTTTAGCTAGTCAAACTGAAAATATACAGGCTTTTGGGCAGTGTTGTCAATTAGATAGAACAATAAGCTCACAATATTTGACGATAAGTACAATTTTATTTTTAAATTTTAATCCCTTAAGAAAGAAGGATTTCGCCCCGACCAAAAGGATGTGTGACTCGATATGTTTACCAGGAAAACCGGTCGCCTTCGTCACAGTTTTAAAGATGATTTAACTCAACGAAAACCTATCCCCAGGCGGCTGGAGGCACGAATTTCTTTTTTCACAAATTGACACCTGCCTCTTAGGCTGCTCGTGAGGTCACAACCGTGTTCGGTATTCTATATCTTTATCGTCGGTGCGACGCCAAATGTCGTTTCTCCGACGATTATTATCGGTAACACGACGGTGGTGTTTGGCAACCCGAAGCCGTCCGTATAAACGAGCGACCGCAGCCCGATCAATGACACTGATGCGCACCTGTGAGGTACAGTGAAGTCTTGGCGCACAACACTTTGATTTACATTGATGAGGAGCTTGTACATTGATTGCGAGCTTGCACTTGACAAGAACGCTCTTATAGGTCGTTTTAGGTCCTTCAGAAGACACTAATAGAATGCTGCTGGTGCTGCGCTCCGACGAGATTCAGTTTTATCGACTCCCCTTCGGCAGCAAAGAGCGGTCGGTCCCACGGGGGGGAAATTAATATGGATCTTGCAGTGACGGATAAATAAATAGGAATTAAAAATTTTCAGTAACACAGTGTTTTCAAGCTCTAACGCAACGAAGTTTTATTTTTACGGGCGTAGAATTTGATAGGATGAATTAAGAGTGGTTCATCAAATAAACAATAAAAGAGGCTAAGAAATTGAATAATTGCATGTTGGATGAAAAGTGAATAAGCATAAGTAAATTTTGTAATGTTAAAAGTTTGAATAACAATTCAAAGCATCAGGGAGACAGCCTTTATAATTCGATTCATGTCTGCCATGTGAATAAGCGATTTCAAAGCTCTCTCTAGAAAATCAATTAAAACTATTGGCCGCGTTATTACATCTGATGTAGAATGACTAGCCTTATTTTATATTCAATAATATTTTAAAGGTCAATTTATGATTGATATTATTCAATGAAGTTGAATTATGTGATGAATTTGTGTCTTCATTTATCCAATCGATAAAACACCCGTGTAAAATTTATCATATGTCCATTTTTAAGGTAGATCATATAAATAGGTGATCATCCCATTTTTTCTACAGTCAATTATTTTCAGAATTTTCAGTCTCACGCCTTGAAAATGGGGCATTTTTTCACCAATTTATAAACGAGGCTTAATTTTCTCGCTTAAAATAACTGTTTTTGTTAAATTTGCACATATATACATTTGTGGGATAAAACAACGTCTTGTATCATTATAATATTAAATTTAAAACTTTAATTTTTGTGATGGAATAGAAATTCAAAACACAGAAATGGTTAGTAGTCATTTTAATATAAATATGTATATCTAACTATGAAATGCAACATTTCAATGTATCTTACGTCATCCTCAGGCATTTGAAAGATTTAATGATGAATAACTCAGTTTTGAAGCGTACGTACACAGCTAGTGTACAGAAAAAACTACCATTCTGTTGTAAATGTATTGATTAAAGTTTTGAGCGGCTCATTTGAGAGGTCAGAGTGCACTAAGCCTTCCTATGCAGGAGATATAATTCATTTGTGAGAAACTCCGGAAATCTACAAAGAAGAACACATTTACCTACACATTTACCCTGTTGAATAGATCTAATAAAGTGTGTAGACTCTAATCAAATTTTCAGTGAAAAATACTTAGAGTCAAATGATTGCTATTAAGACATTTTCCCCCAATTTTCCCAATTTTAGTTGAAGACGATGTTAGTTGATTTATCAATCCAATTTTTAGAAATGATATTACTAATGACTTCTATTCCGGTAATTTCTATATATTTTCCTAAAAATTAAGTGAGTCCCATCGGTATAGTATATGAGCGTAGTTTCAACCACATAGGAAGATCTTTTGGGCAACCAATTGACGATATGACAATAAGAATTTGTGTATGATATAAAAACCTCAAAATTATTGATTTTCTTGTGGTGAATAATATTCCCGACCCTCTGCATGCCAGTAGTCTTGAGGAAGCCGATGTGGTCTACCAATTGGTGGGTACCAGGGAGATCAAGTCTCTTAGTCACTGCTACATTGACTTGACTAGAATGACCCTCACGCAACGATGGAATGTTCTAAGACACCGAGGTTCCCTCGACAATCACTTTCGTATTCACCATAGGTTGGCCCTCTAGTGATGACTTGTATCGTAATACTGAATTTTGTACGAAGTTGACAGAAAAACATATCCGAATAAAAGAAGCTGTTCAGTTTCAAAAACTGTGAATGTGCATGCTTAAGCCGTCTCTTGATGAAAACACTGTGAATTGTTACACTTCTAAATTATCCAGTAGATATTCAACAAGATTTATGGCAACATTCGTCTAGGTCCTTCGCCTGATCTCGACCCTTTGTATGATAAACCTGTGATTCGCAGTGCACTAAACTGAAATTTTATAGTCATAGGAATTTACTTATTAATTGTTGTTTTAGGAATTCGTATTTGTCCCAAGTTTCATTTTTTCACATTTTCGAACGTAACTAAAATTTTCTACTTATTCGCTTTTCACTCTGAGAAGGATGTAAAATACTTAATAAGAACGCTACTTTTTATAGTTGATTATACATACGTAGTTTTTATTAAAATGATTGATAACCCTTTGAGTGTTTTAATACCCAGTAAACTGGAAGAATTAATTACACCCAGTAAACTGGAAGAATTAATTAATTAATTTAAGAAAACTAGAAGCGACTTGAAATATTTTCAAGCTTTAGTTTTGCGTTTCCAACCCAAGTCTGCAGTTGACTTCTTGTTTTTGGCATGTTTTTTGAATTCCCGCGTGGTGCGTGAAAATTAAAACGTGAGAAGGTACGACAGCGAAACCATTTTCCCTTCAGGAGTAAAAAGGAAATTCTGGTTCTATTCTGGGTCCCCTTGTTTTAGATTTGAAAAGGAGTTGATGCCGAGTGGAGTGCAATGTTTCAGAATTTATGAATTTTCGTGATCATTGAAATAAGATCTTATTAGGCTACGCTAGCGAGGGAACGCTTTAGAACTGGAAACACATACATTCTCGTAAGTGGAATTACTGCCTACGTCTTCGGCAGGAATATTTACTCACATATTTCCGAGCTAAAAAATACAGGATGCCCCACAGGCGACGTAAGCGAAGCACTTGAGCTCTGTCGAGTAATTTCCCATGAACGCCTAAAAGAAGCCAATTTTTAAGAGGCAATGGCGAGTCTTTACCTTTCCGTGGCCGCTTCTGCTATACTTTACGGCGATCATTCCAAAGAACGATTAGTATCTTCCCGAGTGGATAAATTTGATCGTTCATCCGAGCCCCATTACACAATCAAATTGTAGACAATCCTAAAAGGTTTTCATTGTAATGGCGGTAGGTTTCCTGTCAGTAATGTACTCGTGCAAGCTATGCCTTGATCGACGAGTGGTTTGATTTTCACCGCGTGTATTACGATTGGTTTGATTTTGTATGGGATCTGATTATATGTCTTCGAAATTATACGTAGAGTTCCTGAAGCAGCTCATCATTTTTTTGAGTGCAGGCACATTTTTCAGGGTACAGATCATCGAAATCTTAACTGCAGAGTCATTTTTGATAATCACAACTAAGATTCCTGTCAATACTTGGTCTCAAGACTTTACGCAAATCAATGCTCGAATCACAAGTCTCACTTCCCATATTATGCTAACAACTACCCCTGTTCATGGCACATATAATACAGTGGAACACCAATAACCAACGAAATACTATAATTCAGCGTGCAACCAACCGCCAACCAAATGTGTGTTGAAACAAAAATCAGAAATTAGCGCAGAGTTGAGCTCCCAGCGTGCCTCAGATGGGAGTCGATCACGACTTCAAGAATGAGCGGCGCCAATGACCAGGGACCCGGGAGCAAATTACAGGCGCTCTAAACTGTGGGCCTCTGGATTGCCGAGCAGCAATGCCTAATTCTGGTCTTTGGATAAACGCCTCGGCGGTTTAGGCGAAGGCGTAATGACTCCGACTTAAGAATCCGAGAACTGGACTCCTGATATTGGCATCATGTCTCGCGTGCCCATGGACGCAATCCCAGTTACTTCTCACGACCCTCAGTTGTAGAACTGTGTGTGACTTCCATCTCATAAAAGCCTGTGAGAATCCTTTTTTAAATGAGACTTTTAAGAATTTCTGGTATGCAACCAGTGGTATAGCAGCTATACTGAAATTGAGTATCTCCAGCAGCTGTATGAAGATGGATACAAGCAGCTGACACCTAATTTTACAGTTTCTGAGATTTGACTTTGGTTGTTCACATCTATTCTCTTTCGCACAAGTTAATAGTGACTATGAAATTTGATAAAAGTCATTTTTCTGATGAAAAACTAATTTAACTTTTGCCAAATATTACATTTGGCATATCCACGTCAGAATAGGATGAAGTACTAAAAACTAACAGGATCATTTTCAAGAAGGCTTTAGAATTATCCGCTGTGTTTTTGTTCTCTTTCAAGTAATTGGTTACGTTGCTTTTGAGACTTTATTACTTAATGTGCAGAGGATTGTGAAAGATCAACTCTGGCTAACATAATCATAATTGCTCAGAGTATTCAGTGTATCACCTTATAAAATTCAAAATTCCACGAAGACAAACGCAACGAGTTACATTTTCTCACCGTTCATCCTAACGGGGAGTGAAGGGACTCATGCAGCTAATGCCTTCCCTCCTGCCATGAGTGTGTTACCTTCGCAATATTATCATATGCATAAATTTTCCACAGAACTTCAGCTACGTTATCGTATAAGCATCATTGTACTTAAACAATAAAATCCATCCATATATTCGTACAGTTTTGAAGCCTTTTTGCTACGAACGTGTGGGCTATCACATTATTGATTGTTGTGGGTGATTTTAAGTTATTTTCATAGTAACCACGGCTGTAGCCCGCATCTGTTCACATCGTTTTTTTAACAAGCCGCCCAGTGGTTAGCTACAATTTTAATCGCAGATACTTCGAAATAATCCATCACAGACTGGGAGCAAGTGCGCAATTGCTGTGTAAAAAGAGTCTGAGTAATAATCGAGATCTTGTTTTTTTCTGCTATACGTCGATCAGGGATGGATGCGGAGAGCGGCCGACAACCGCCAGGCCGTGTTGACTGGGAGCGGACACCTGTGTGAGTAGAGATCGTGACCGCCGGTCCAGCGCTGTGGCGGCGGTGAGAGGCGCTTCTGTGCGGCATGTGCTGGCCAGTGCCCTCGCCCTGCTAGTGCTGCATGTGACTTCTAAATAAGGGAGCCCTCATGTGCAACGCATGTGGTTTGATGCAATCTGTGATCTAATTATACGGAAATTATACGAAGTAAAGTCCCACAAGAAGCTTATCTTTTTTTGGCTACAGACAATCTTAACATCGTTGAAATTTTCTCCCTCGAGTGAAAGGTATGAAAGCGAAAAGAAAGAAACTGAACAAACAAGAACATGCTTTTGAGTCAGAGACGCACGTTTCGAACAGCTGGAACAAATCATTTTGAGCCGCGCTTAAAACAAACGTAAATTGAGGGCTGCTTCTCTGCGTCCCACGAGCACCGAAGCTGAGGGGACGTCAGTCGTGAGGGACGGCGAGGGACCACCAGTGGGGGCTACTGGACCTGAGCGAACGCTGCCGTCCCACTGCAGACACTTGTGGGACGGGAGTCAGGTGTCGTGGTCCCACTGCAGACACTTGTGGGACCGGAGTCAGGTGTCATTGGCACAGCATTTAGAGTCATGCTTTCTCCACAGCAGATTTGCGTGGTAAAATTGAGGAATGACAATGTTGGAATCAATTCACACTATTTTAGCCACCAGCATTGGCTTCCTAATGTTGTTTCAAGGAATTATTTTTATTCTCATGTAAAAACGCAGCTTATGATTTTGGACTCAGGGCATTCTAAAGTTTACTTAAATGATTGCTTTAGGGCCCGCAAAATTCAATTGATAATTCAATTATACGCTAAAATGAAGCAATAATAACACCGCAATAAGCTGAAATATTCAGGCACTAAACCTAGCAATTGTCAGAGTTTGCCGGCCAAATTCTGCGCCTGTCTTCGAGCGTGTGAAGGTTTTTATTAATCATAGCACCACTCAAAAATGCTAGCTTCACCTACTCTACCACAAATTCTAACCTCGACTTGAATTTTGATCTTAGTTTTAACCTGAATTTTAATGCTAACCTTACTTTTAGACTTAATCTTAACTTAAATTATATTCTCTAGTTTAATCTGATTTTCCACCGTAGCACTGACTTGAATATTAAACTAAAGTTAACGTTCGCCAAGATGTGCTACGGTGAGTCAAATCGTGACCTTGCTATTTTTTGGACCCAATATACTTTCATTGTGAATGTCCATGCTCACTGACTCATGAAAAGGTAAATAACAACAACGCAAATACAATAACGTGCGTGAATAAAGTCAGCTATAACACGGCGTTGAAATAAAATAAAAACTATGGGAACATCACGTTGATTTTGATTTAATATGCTCAATATGGAAATAATCAAAAATGGCTTAGAAAATATAGCTTGAATTGAATGGAATTCAGCACTCAGTTGACAGCTGATATTAGAGCATAAAACGAGTTCTTTTCGACTTTGTGGTAAACTGAGAAGAGCTAACATCTACACATTTCCTCCCCTACAACACCACCCTCGCCATTCCACACACCCTACATGTCCTTCACATTCCAACATGTCCCACACACCCCTACATGTCCCAAACACCCCTATTTGCCCCACACACTCCTACATGTCCCACACACTCCTACATGTCCCACACACTCCTACATGCCCCGCACACCTCTACTTGCCCCACGCGCTCCTACATGCCCCACACACCCCTAC
>VOMN01114668.1:0-15831 GCA_014899125.1 Orchestia grillus | reverse complement strand
GACCACACGTTTCTTCGGAAACCAGACGAAAAAATGGTGCAGCTTGACTGGGATGTGTTACCCCACCCTCGATATTCACCAGATATTGCTCTTTCGGATTTCCACTTATTCAGGTCGACGCAGAATACTCTTAACTAGCAGGACCCGTGAAAATTTCACGGAAATTTAGACATAACTTTAAATAAGCCAACCCATGAGAAGTGGTCCTCTCAAGTGTTGGAGAGAGGTTAAAGGTNAAATTTTACTTGAAAAGTGGCGAAGCGTGACAGAACGGTAGGTACGTAGGTACAAGCGTATTAATATATACATGGCAAAAATTCGCCATGAAACTACCACAATTCTGGGAAGAGGGCATTTTCAAGTTTAATGAAAGACGGTGACGCATTGTGAAATAAAATGGTTCATATTTCGTTGATTAGAAATGCAATGGCCTATATTTATTGACCTTCTTCTATCCTTTAAAATCGGCACGAACTTTCCGGATCTGATAATTATATAAATTTGTATTTCTTTAGTAAATATTTCAGAAGCCAGCACAGCAGGACGAAATAGAAAATGAATGAATTAGATCAAACAAATAGTGACTGGTGAGACAACCTTCACAACTTTGCACTCTCCCAACACGTTAGGGAGACCGCGACAGACCATTCCATTCTAACGAGCCCCTTGATTCCAGTTCAATGATGTTACAAGCAAATGCTTCAAACAGTTAAAACCTAACATAAATTGTTCAATTCAAACAAAATTGAATCAAACCATGATTGGCAATTTTCAATGGACATCAAGGAATGAAAACGTAAACTCACCCACGGAATCGAGGCGATCCTCGCGAAGAGATCCGATTTCTTCTGAAGAACATCTTGAGTAGGTTTAGCTTGGAGGAAGAGGGCGTACAAGTCCCGTGACAGGTGGTCGTATTTATCCCCAAGGAAGAAATCAGTCGGAAATCTTCCACTGAGGAACCTTTCGTCCACACGTAACGCATTACAGATCATTTGCACTTGGCCGCTTTCCTGTGAGGGGTCGTCACTACGCGGGCGGCTACTTACACGATCGTTTTCATTTGCATGATCTTGGCGCGGCCGCCCGACATCACGATACGTATCGGATTGTATTCTCGGTCTTGGTGCATTGTACTGAACCATGGGGCCGCGGTGAGAAGATGATGGTGCATGCGGAGGCCGATGAGTGAACGGTCGGTATCCAGAATGGGACGTTGAAGCAGGCTTTCGATTGGAGTAAGAAGGCGATGAAAAACCGAAAGCACCATTGTGCTCGTTGTAATTTGATGGCTGGTGATACTTTGGCACAGCACCGCCATGATCCTGGTTTCTCCGTCTCAAATCCACAAAGTTGGATTGCCGGGAGTAGCTTTTAAAGAACCCTTGTGCTCGCTTGTCATTACTAGAACTAGCACAGGCACCATGGCTCGGAGCACACGCCTGGTTTAAGAATGATTTATTCGAGCGTTCTGTGAAATTCTGGTTTCGACCCCAACGTTTTTCATGCATTTGTTGAGAGGATCCCACATGCCTTTCTTGTGCGGGCGCACTTTCAGATTGAGTTGAATTATTGAAACGAGTACCCATGCGTCGGTCGTGCTCGCCGTCATTCCCATTTAATTTTTCAAAGCTTTCAATACTTCTGAGGCAGTCCAACGTCGCGTTCGTGAGTCGCCCGTCCGAAACCTTTTCAGAAGCCTTCAGGGCCTCTCGTGCCGTTTTCAGGTCTTGGTCCGTCTTTTGGGAGTAGAGAACAGACCGTCTAACAACGTCAAGACTTGACACAGACTTGCTCCGCTTCCGAGCGGGGAGTCCTAGGAAGAGAGTGTCAATAAGCTCCCCGAATTCGGCCATACGGTGGGCAGGCGTGTGGCTGTTCAAAGCGTGGATGAAATGCCTGCACAGGAAACAACAAAAAGTTGAGCTTAAGAAATTTCTAAGAATTTCTAAGACCTTCTAGTCAGCACTTCTTTCAATATATCTACTTCCCGAAATAACGACAAAAAAACGTACTTTCAATTTCCAATTATTTGAAAATGAAAGTAAAACTTTTCGTTATCTGAGCCCAGATTACTCTAGTGTTTAATTCGATTCAAGCTTCATATTGAAATAATTTACGTCAGTGATTTGGCTCGACATTCAAGTAAAAGATCTTGAAGAAGGTTTAATGGAACGCCTGGACAAGCATTTTGCGAGAGCCACTAGGATTATATTTAAAAATATATATACACGAAGAGGCTCTGTAGAGAGTATCTGAAACTAAACTCCCACTGGGGTATTTCGAAGGAATTCAAGAGGAAAATTCAGGAAAGTGAATACTTCTGAACTTTTTAAATTAGATTTTTAAAATATGATATTAAGATAGAATTATCATATCATAATTTGAACCACGCCTAGAAACGATAAATCTAGGCGTGGAAGATAAATTGAACCACGCCTAGAAACGAAGCAGACAATTCTTAAAAACAGAACAGATTGACTCATATAATCTTTAGACCAAGCAGATAGACTTATTTAACCTCAATACTGACTGCAAATATTTAAGGCTAGCTAATGATAGTGCGGTATTTTCGATTACAACACTCCAACAAGAGAGCACAAATATCTTAATCAACACCACAAACTTACCTCTCTTGAGTAAAGGAGTCGTATTTTCGTCCCAGCTCTGCACAATAGTCGGCCAGATTCTCAACTTGAATTTTGGTTTGAAGTTTGTACTCTTTCGTCACATAAATCACGTGCTCTCTGTTGTTCAGTTTCTTGTGGAAATTAATGAGATCAACCCTCCACTTCTCCGAAAGTTCGGTCGCCTTTTGATCAGGGTGCAGAGAAGACATCTGAGACGCGTCACTCGAAGTTGCATCGCAGGTCGAAGACGTAGCTTTCTCCGAAGCTTCGACCGTCGCACAGGTGGAACTTGCCGCTGTCAAACTCTCCACATGAAAACCATTAGAATGTTCTGAAGCGTTCCGTTCACCAGTGGGAATGCCTGCAGAGGACTTCTGAATGGAATGTTTTCCTTCTCCAATATCCTCCCCCTTGGAACATGGTTTGAAGTCGGACCCAAGGTAACGGGGACATTCACTTAATAGACTTACCTCCACTTCGTGCTCGTTTTTCACGCAGGTTCTTTGACTAGCAGCACCGTCTCTTTGAACGAACGCAATTTCCACTCCTTCGCTGAAATGAAATTCGCGCACAATTGGCACGTTTACCACGGTCTTCTGCGACGACCCTTGGCAAGGCTGAGCACAAACCTCGCCAGCCGAGCTCCTTGGTGCCTTCGAAACGTCACGTCCAGACGACGGAACTGCACGTAACGATGACGCAGATGTCCCAGGGAGACTGGACGATGCTGGGCCATCAACTCGGGTAGCTTCCCGAGCATTTAAGGCGCCATATCCCAATGAAGTTTCTGAGTTCGAATTGACCAACGTTGTTCCTGAAACGGGGCGGGAAGTAGTTTGGATGGAAGTCGAGGCTGTGGCAGTGCCAGCGCTGAAACTACCAGTAACCAGAGAACGTGGCTCTTCAACGCGAGTTCGTTCACTTCTGGAGTCTGTCTCATTGAGAGCCGACTCCGAATGTTGACTGAAACAAGCGTTCGTGTCTACACGAGAAGACGAAGTAGCTGGTGGGATGGCAGAGCTATGGGGCGCCGCGGTTCTCTCGACGACCGTTTTCCACCGGCCGCAAATGTCCGTTTCTGTAACTGCCCCCGGGGGCAACTCCGGGCACGGCCTGAGAGTGAGGTGAATGGATACATTTTACTCAAGCACCAGCAGAACGTAATACCCGTGAAGATAAATTAATGAATGGGCACCAAACGAAAAGTTACAAATATGAAGATTTAACACTCAAACCATGTCCACTGACTGCCACGACGAAAACCATTTCATGAGCATGTATTATTGGAACTAACTTTTGTTACGCCATTGTTTTGTCCAAATAAGTTCTTTTGGGCAGATAATTATCGCTTTATTGTAAAACCTACATAATTCTTTCCTACAACCTACATAAGTTAAAAATTACAACTGATCCATGAAAACAGCAAAATACTACTTCAGTAAATCAATTTACAATTGCGGTACACACGTGTACATGACAACGCAACACGTCCTTAACCTACATGGTGAGGTTAGGTTTGAATTCGGCGACCCTTTCGTAGTGTGAAGTTAGACATGCTTCCTTCATGTTCGTTTTACCTCTTCACTCTGAGTAATGGTTTCCGTTATTTTAGGCATACAAGTAGAGGGTTCTCCTTAAACAGAAGTGAAATATGAGAGCTGACACTCGAGCGAACCACTGCACAGCTGTGGAATGAATTGCTTCTATGGGGCACCCGCGGCCCCAAACTCAGAGAACGTGTTAAAGTATCAACAGCACGCCTCTGGAGGGAAACTGACTTCATAACTTTTTTGGGAAATAACGCTACCTTTACCCACCAATAAGCATCTTATGGACTACATTTTTAGTTAGTTTAAAGCGCCCTACCTCCATGAAATGTGATCCAAAGAGTGAAAAAAGGAACCATTTAGCATAGAATTTAGAAAACGTACATCTGTACACAGGTGAGTACAGGATCTGTGCACAAGATTCTCTGGACCTAGAAACAGCAAGTTAAGGAAAAAAGAGAAAAGGATAAATAATGGTTAGGGAAGGAGCCTTGGAAATGGAAATAAAAAAAGTGAGCACGAAAAAGAAGTCCGAATGGTCTAGCTAGAACTTAGGTAACCTAGCAGTGCTCCTCTGGGAACACCAATCCCCGCAGCACAGGATCAACAAACGTAACCCTATTGCCTTTGACCTGTCCTATGCCCCCTGAGGGACAAGCATGTCTCATGTCAGGAGAAACGAGATGAACGATTCTCCACCTTGACACCTGACACTTAGTCATCCTCAATCACACATGTCATGACATCCTTGAAAAAAGATAAAAATAAAGTGCAAAGTACCATTAGAACATGAATTTATACTGCGCACGACACAGACCCGCTAAAGCATGCCAGAAATTTTTCGACGTAAATTTGTTATCAGTTGGAGAGGCCCTTCCCAGACGTCATCTAAACCTAAATTACGAAAGCGTTGCCAAGGAAACGATTCAACACTTCACAAGAGCACACAACTACTTGGAGCCTGCTTCTTGGATTTGTCTCGTGAAGGATCGCGAATATTCAACGGAAATGCACAAACGTACCTCAACGAAAAAAACTCATTGAAAGCTACTCTTCAGCACGCAAATGCTAAGTACCTAAGCGTAACAATTATGGTCAACACCAAAGGAAATCTTACCTCACACATCCTTGATTTTCCTCCGCCGCGAGCACAGTGAACCACGTCCGCAGGGTTTCATTCATAAGTGGCTTCTCCTGAACCTCGCCAGCCTGAGAAGTGCCATCGGCACCCGTGGTCGCAGTTGGCACAGTCGCGGGTCTTCTTTCAGAGTGACGAGCTTGGCCCGGATGAAGTCTCTCTGTCTTTAGGTGTGGCAGACGCGAAGGTGAACGCTGGGAAGAATTCTCATTGAAGTGACGATTTGACATTGCAGGGCCATGCATGGAACTTGGAAGATCGTTCGCACTGGGCGGATTCTGCTTTATTCCTTGAGGAGCAGTAATAAGCAAGTCGTCGCTTTCTGGGAGATCTTGAGAATTACAAGTGCTATTAGTTTTAATTCTAAGAGGCTTTCGCCAAAAAGGCACTTTATTACAGTTATTCATGGGATTCCCTTGTGTTGGAATGTTGCGAGCGTTGGCGTTGAATTGCGGTGCCGAAGACTGTCCATTGTATGGCTGAGCTGAAATTGGTAGCAGAAGTTCTTCCAACTGATTATGATGCAGAATGTTCGCTGGATGCGTGTATATCGGTTGGGCATTGGGAGCAGGAACTAGTATACTGTGACCTGGGCCACTCAAGTTAGGTACGCCAAACCCTTGACGAGACTCCAAACCTTGCCAATGCAACGGATGATTTGGGAGCCATTGTCTGGAGTGGGTTTCTCCATTCATCAGTCCTCTACTGTTGGATGGAAACTGATAACTATTTAAGTACTGACTTAAGTTGGGTAGAATCGGCTGAGGGTTGTGGTTTTGTAGCAAACCTGTGTTATGAGTGTGAATCGAGATGGGGGCTTGGGGGCGTACAGTTGGTTGAAACCCGTAACCAGGAGCTAGTTGATTCGGCTGGGCAAAATTATTGTTTGAAGGATGGAAACTAGGAGGTGGTCGTGAAAATGTCTCATGAATTGAGTCAGCATTTGAGGGAGGGTAAAACAAGAATTGGGGATAGGATTGCACTGCTCCATTGTGGGGATTTCCTTGAGTGAAGCTCGTATGCGACGGATTGACCCTCTGATGTTGCATTGCATTTTGAGCAAACTGTAACATAGCCTGCATAGAAAGATTGATATTCGGTGGCGCGTTTTGCTGAGCGTAATCAGAGTGTGCTTGGTTTTGAAGAGCAGTTGGAGCTACGAACTGAGAATTCTGGGAGGCGTGGTGGTGCACGTTTCCATTCGCATGTTCTTCGTAAGGAACAACAGTCATCGAACCCGAATTGGCCTCTTGGTTGTGAGAAATGTATGGGTATTGCGGTTCACGAATCGTAATTCCTTCATCTGCCCCCGAAGGCATAGCGTTGTAATAGATCGTTCTTGCGAGAGGAGGAGGATTTGCCTCGCTGGTAGAAACACGGATCGCACCTGCGATATTAGGAGGGAAAACGCCATTGGCACTTGGAGGGACATTAGGAAGGTGGGCACCAGTGTTGTGAAGGAAATTACCCGTAATATTACCAGAAGCACCGCCAGTATTAGGAGGGGGAAACCCCCCTTCTACAGCAGACTGTCCCGGAGGAAAATCGAGTTGGTCGGGCAGGGCAGTGGTGAAAAGCTTTGAAGGGGCAAGAGTGTAAGGCACTTGTGGTACGGAAGTAGGCGGAGGAGCGTGCAAACGATTTTGAAGAACACCAAGGAATTGCGATTCATGAGCGTCATTGTTTTCAGCTGAATGTGTGGTAGCCACGTCTGCTGCAGAAGTGTGATAGCCATTAGTTCTGAAATTATCGTGACTTCCAATTGCAGGAAAAGAATCAACAGGTACAGATACATCACAGCCACCGTCATTCTTAGCTGCAACAGAACCAGTATTTCCAAGAGCATCACAACGGAGCAAAAGTGCACGAACCTCAGGAGCACACGACGCAGACACATCATTTCCGGTAGAAGCCCTTTGATGTATTTCTTTCGTTTGACGTTTCGCGGCTTTCTTTGATTGTAAACGAGAGGATTGCTCGTTGTTAATTTCAGGTGCCGAGTTCTGAGCATTCCCACTTCGAGACGACCTCTCAGAAGCCCCACCTAACTCAGAGTTCCTACCTCTCTGGGCGCTCTCTGCACTCAACACGAGCATTGCTCCTTGATTAGCAGGCTCTGGTGCTTCTTCACGCGTCCGTAACTGTTCAGCCTGGCGAAGCCCGTGAGGTGTCGAGGGTTCGTTCTCAAGCCTGGGCAAAGTTTGGCGGACATTCCCCGAATTATTTTTGGAAGTGACAACCTTTCCAGAGTTCGCAAATAAAGTAGAAGCCTGTCCAGAATTCTGTTTAACAGAGGTACTTTGTTCCGACTTTGTATGATTTCTAGAGTTTTTCTGAGCTTGTTGTGACATCTTGGGATCGACACGCACAGGGGGTTTAGCAGCGGATAGTTCAGCCCTGTTAGACGTTGAATTGTCAACATTCTCACGGACAGGCCCACCCAGGGATGCAACACCAACATTGACTCCGTTCAGTATGACTGGAATACTAGAGGGAGTATTATTGCTGCCACCCCTGTGATTTTTGGAGTTGCAGCCTTTTTTTTCGTAACCGTTAGTTTTCTTGGGATAATTTGAGTAGTTTTTCCCCCAATTCTTAGGCCTCAAAGGTGGGAAATCATTCGAGGCGTTGTAGCGGTTGTTCTGTTGCACGTCCCTAGATGCAGCAGGCATATTTGGTGCTGTAGCAGCTCCGGATACTGGAGTAGAATTCCTGCTTGGTTGAATCTTCTGCCCTTTGTGTATATGAACCATTTTGATCCACAAGAAAAACTAAACCAACTCTAGACCTCAAACAAAGAACGGCAAACCAAAATTATTTCAGAGTATATCCTACCGACTGAACCCGAATGGTTATTTCAGGAAACAATTTGTAGAGTCAGTAATGTCGGGGCTGGATCGGAACACAATATACGTACGTACACAATTGTGCTCAAACCTCCACAATCAACTCAACACGAGGTTCCTTACGAAACCAAACAAGTCTTCCAGATCACGATAACAAATTTAATCATTATAGAGGAATTCGGCAGGAATATCTAAAGTAAGTATGAGCTGCCTCCACAAAATAAGCAGACAGAGGAGGCTGCACGTGTCCGTCCAAACGCTCGAAACAAGATTGAGCAAATCATGAAGACATAAAAGATAGCTGGAGAAAAACTAAGTGCTAATTGTTGTTGACTTCAGTATGGTTCAGTGATGCCAAATCACACAAGTTTCTCCACGTCAACAAAGTTCAGAACAGTCTGTACTTAAAATACTAGCTTGATTCTTGTAGATATATTTCATTTACAGTTATATATTTTTATTCTATTCACCAAAAAAAAACTGCAATTCTTTTTTGTTTGTTTTTTGTTTTTTTTAGTAATCTACAACTACACCACGTTGCGAAATGTTCCAGGACAGTAGTCTAAAGTATAAGCCTACCATCCTTTTCCACATTCTTCCATAGAAAAATATAGAATTTTAAGACAAAGGAATTCCACTATTTCAGTACCAACTAATGAGTGATAACTACAGGCCGTCTAGAGTGAGTCGACTGTCCAGAAACGACCGTCGTGAAGCGATTTTCGAAAAATAGTTTTTTGTTGTCGCGTTTGAGAAACAGATTTTTCAGACAAGAATTTGCCCAAGTCAGTCTCGTTGTCACTGTGAGCAAATGGACCAAAATCCCAAGCTGGACAAAGCGGTGACAACCACCAGGACCTCCTTCAGATGGTCTGAGATCTTGTCCGGCGTGAATCTGTTGAACAATCAAATCCGTGCGTCAACAACACATATTGCAACACAATTTTCGGTACTTTAAAAATAAACATCATACAACCGTGACAACACTACCACGAAAAAATAGGACATTCAACATAATGAAAGAGAAATTAGTTTAAAAATCTACTGCATATCTTAAAGTAAAAACGTCGGTCATAGCAAAAGTTGAGCCGCTTTCATCTGAAAGATGATCAGCAAACTGGATAGGAAGAGAGCAGGTGTGGTGCGAGCTCAGGGCGAGGCAAGATGGTCTGACGCATATGTCGGCTTCATGAAAGCAAAATGAACAAAAACATTACAACTAGAACGAAATCAAACAAGATTGCGTCCTATCTACATAAATCGTCACTGTGCTTGAATCGAATTCTGGCTGAAAATTTGAAAGTGAAGGCAATTCCGACAAAACTAATCATTTTAAAACGAAAAAATTGCGGAGACTCGATCCATCAAAAGTTCATAAAAAGGATTCAGCAAAAAACTAAAAACAAGTTTGCACAATAAGGCAAAATAACAAAAATGATAACATTAGAATTATGATAACCATTAATATTGGTTCACAATATGAGGTTGATAAGAGCAACCTACATGATTTAACACTGGATTTGTACGAAAAAATACCTGATTTTATGTAAAGCTATGACTAACCAATAACACCTGCGTAAATCAACTAGAAAAACATTACACGAGTAACTGAGTTAGATCACGTGACAACTTTCCCCAGGCGAGGGCAGGAGATGAGTACAGAGCAGCGCACAAACTTGCTGGGACAGACCGTTGACGCGCCCTTCTGTATCTTGACAACTATCTTTTGATCCGAGTATTAATACCAACGGAAACTGCTGTCAAAAATTTTTTTATAGATATTCGAAATCCAAATGCATATTTGTGAAAGAGGAAAGAGATATTATAGGTTCTATCAAAGTTATTAATAGTAAACACTTTCTGTCAATGTTAAACTCGTTTTTAAGCGTTCTTGCAAATTCTAAATCCTGAGAGAAGCGATAGCAATAGGAAATCCTCTTACCCTCTTTTCGCCAATATATTTCATGCTTTCACGAATAACATTAACTTGCCGATCATCCTTCCGTTTTAAGCATGCCGGTCCTCTAAAACTGCTGTTCAGGATGTTCGAAAACTTATGGTACAAACTTTGGACAGTTGATAAAAAAATAAGAACGACTTTCTCAAGAATAAGTAACAATCCAAATATTCAACGTTTTGCGTTACAGTATGGTCTATCTAACAATAGTGAGGGCAGTCCCAGGGCCATAAATGATAACATTTGATTACATGATCTTTGTTACAGAATTGGAATTACAGTAAGTGTTCAAAATATACGCCCACTACGCCAATGCAGGGCTGGTACCACCTCCAGAGAAGCGACTCCCGGACAAGATAAAACACTCGTGAATCATTCGCAAAGAGTCCCGCAGCATCAACTAGCCTTCCAACAAGAGCCATTTCTGTCTTCACTAGGGTCCCAAAAATTAAACTTTTCTTGTGGCCAAGAGGTCCACAGATCTCTGGTCTGGAGACATAGCTGACTATGATACTCGCCCAAAGCATACTGTCCATCTGTTGGGAAAAGTACGGTCTACTCTACGATGTTTTAACAATTTTCTATCTACTGTCGAAGATGGTACTAGCAATTTCCAACCACTCCGTATTGACACTTTTTTGCTTTTCCGGGACCTATCGCACCTTACTTTATTCTTAACCCTCCAGAATAAAAACCATCCGTCGATCAGGTTGTCTTACATGAAATGTCGCATCAGAAAACGAAAGAAAATAATTATCGCAAAGGGTTTATTTCAATAGAAATATGATCCTTCCTTCTCTATGACCTTTGCCCAACATTTTTCTAAAGCATATATTCCATCTGCACAGAACTTGTCATCTTTTATGAATAAAGTGTTCAAATACTTCAACAATAGATACTTATATAAGAATTTTTTATTGCGAATGAAAAGTTTGAAATACCTCAACAAATGATAATCAGTGAGAGAAATTTCGAAGAATAGGGAGGATGTGACAAAATTTCCTAATTCAGACTTGGCAGCTTGTCGACCGCAGCTCTAGAAGTGTAGTGACGGTGCATTATGGTAAGCAAAATTGGTCCATCTCTATTCACGTCTTGGAAGCTTCTTCAATTTTTCATGCATGCGATCGATGTCCTAATAAGACGCTGCCGTTACAGTATCGCCTTGTTGCAAAAATGAAACCAATGATTTCCTTTACAGATCACTAAACAGCGACCATTACCTTTTTCGGGTCCAATGGTGGTTTTGCATGGCGTTTAGGCGATGCTTCTGTGTCTAACCTCGGCCCAATTCCTTCGCTATTTTTGAAGAGTGTCCATTTTTCATCGCATGGAATCATTTGATTCAAACTGAATCTCTTTCGAGCCGAATAGTTGAAAAAAATTATTCTAAATGCAACATTTCACGTGAGATAACCATATGTTAAATCTACAAAGAAAATAGAATAAAATAATTCTCTTTCATTTCTTAACTATCAAATATCAAAACGATGCAACAAGTTAGAAACTTCATTCAGCGAAAGCAGACTTTCTCGGGTTGGAGACGAGTTTTCCCAGCGTTGCTGTAATAGTTTCAAACTGAAATGCATACAAACTTTGATCAATCGAGCCTATAAACTATTTCTTTTTCAGAAACATGCAATAACAATTCGAATATTTACAGAAAATTTCCTTTGAAGATGATTTCTTATTAGCAACACCACTCAATTCAAGAGATCAAGAAAACATTGTTAGGGCGCGTCAAACAGCTTCTTTAGCAATTTTATTTTTACTGCTCTGTACCCTTTTTCAGGAATCTTCACTCGTGATCTAACTCAGTTATCTACCAAATAATTTTTGCAGCGTATCGTACTAATAAATAACCATAAAATCGGGTCCTTTCTTTGAGGGTGAAGATTCTTAGCCGTTAGCCGTTGCTTGTACACTTATCCCCCGTTGACGAGTTTAGTTGGGCACAGCGCGACGGTGCGAGCGCGTACGTCGGTATGACATCGCGTAATCTTGGAAATGTTTTCAATTAAAAGCGGCTTTTTGCATAAATTCTATTCACTTAAAAATTCTTAACAATATGTATTATGCATGTACATTAGAAAATTATACGCTTTTGGTCATTGCTTATTTCAAGTCACTTTTATTGAACTAACAAATGTCAAATCAATTATCTTCTAACTTTACATGGCAGGTGTGCAGTCTAACGAACCTTAGCCACACTTGAACTAAATCTCACGGATGTTATTTAGTGCAGGTTAAACCAAACTTGCACTGAAAAAAAAAAGAATAAAAATACACTTTCATTCTTCAAAATCCTCCACATGAAGGTGAAGTGATAAGTACAGATTTAATTTGTTCGCTTAAAAACACACTCAAATGAAAATTAAATCAGAGTAAGACTTTGCAGAAAAAAGAAAAATTAATAAACTCTAAGCTTGTTCTTTCAACATTAATGCACAACTAGTGATGAGCATAAACTTTCATCATAACATAAAAAAGCCATAGCTTACCCTCAAACCAAATTAAAATTATGTAATCATCAGCTGAAAAAATGGAAAGTTTACCTGTATTCTACCCTAGTCCAAGTACTTCAAGCATGAGCTACAAGACCTCCACAATCAGTGGGAGCACAGTGCAGGGGCAAGGTTTAGAAGAACATTTATTTAATAATAACCATTGTTGTTTTAAATTCGCATTAGAAAAATTACTGTGAAATCTTCAATTTTTATAGTCTCATTTAACCTATGGCGAACATGCCCACAAGTGCATAGAATAAAAACCATTGTTCACACAATATTTTCCTCATTTACACAAGCTGGTCTTTATACTAGTTATGCAGGACACTCATGTGCGTGGATACCGTACTTGCTAATATTACCAAATGAGGATGATGGGAAGACCAATTGATGGTAATAGAACATATATAAATTAAACAGTGCCACACATTTTTGTTCTGTAATAACTATCCAAAAAACTATATGTAAAAATTGAATAGAGTTAATTTTTTAAATACAAGTTATTTAGTCAACATTTTCCCTTCAAATTAAATTTAATGTTCTATACAAATGAACTACTAACAAATTCTAAAAATTAGTGAAGTTATTGATAAACTCTATTCATTAATGTGTTTTGTAATCTCAATCCCAAGTAAATGCCATTTACAACTACAGAACACAAGGAAATTTCAGCAAAATCTCCGTTTTCAGGCTTGCATCTGAGTAATTGAACAAATGGAAACCAAATTTGTACATAGGTGATGGTCTCTTTAAGTTGAGATTAAAATATATAGTTAATTCCAGCCATGACATGCATCGTGATGTTTTTAACAAACAAGAAGACTGATAGAAGACAGATAGAAGACTGATAGAAAACTGATAGAAGACTGATAGAAGACTGATAGAAGACTGATAGAAGACTGATAGAAGACTGATAGAAGACTGAAAATATTCCACACAGACCTTGGTTCCCAGTGAACATATTTATCTTGATCATTTCAAAAGTCATTAGGAACAAACAATGTTTTTATCCAGTTTGCTTCAAATGTATGGCTTGAACTACAAACAGGATTGAATATGAAAAGTGGGAGCTAAAAATAACTTTGTAGGAGGAAGCTTGAAAACCAACATGTGTAGATAAATAAAAAATAATCATCAACATTAATTTTAAACATATAAGAAAAATGTCACTTGAAGTTTCTTAGTGACAAATATTCATTGAATGATAAGGAAAATTGATTATCAGAAGTTCAGAACTTTACACAAATGGAATAACTCAGATGCAACCCTGAAGTACACTATGTTCTAGAGAATAATGATAGGCAGTGCAATTATGATATAGGTAGTCCACTCTACATATGTGATGGCCATTTGTTCTGGTTATAATCTCTTAATTCGAAAAATATCCAAGAAAAAACTTTCTGCTGAAATTTTGCTGGCAAATGAGAGAAGAAGTGCACAAACAAGTGTACATGAACACCAACAGGAAATTATTTACAAAAAATGCAACACACCCAATTCCTAAACTTAGAAAATGATTAAGAAAAGACACTGAGAAGAGCTTAATTAAGACACTTGATGTGCTTAGTTGAAAAAGGCAAAAAATATATGCTTCGCCCACAGAACATAAGCAAGCCTCCACAGTCCTGATTATTTCAAGTAATCAGCTAACAATAAAAATGGCACATCACACTGTAATAGGTACACAGTTACAATCACTAGAGCCTCATGCCCAAATGACCTCAATCACGTGGGTTAGACATCACTAGAATCAAATAGGTTTTCTACATCAGAACTTACTTGCAGAACTTCAATAGACAAGAGGAATCCTGTAGTTATAATTTATGGAATTTTAATATTGTCTAATTTTGAAATTTCTGAAAAGAAATAGAAAGTCTAATTATTTGTTCAACACAAAACAGCAAACAGCATTTAGGAAATGGTATGTGGTATTTATCTATTCAGAACCTCTTTTTGTATAGTTGGAAATTTTAACTGTACTTACTAACTTTTCTGATACCTACTAACTTACATCAACAACTAATAAAAGGAAAGTATTGACCTGTAGCCACATGGTTCTTTTATTTTTAAATTGAAAAATAAATCAAACCAAAAAATAGGCCTTCAATAACTTCTGAGCTATAAATGCATTCAATTTTTCCTCAGAAATTCTAATGAATGTTTTCCAGAATTATTTATTAGTCCACTGATCACAAAAGAGCATATTCTTGATTTCAACTCAGCTAGGCTGGACTTGAACTCAAATGCTTCAAACAAGAGGCATGATATTCTCTAATCAACAGCTACTATGTAAAAATAGAAATTGAAAGATTCTTTCCCTGCAATAAAATTCAGTCTCCCCATAATCTTAAAACTCTAAAGTGTGTTAGGTCACACCTGACCTAAATGCAAGTGTATGTGTGTTGCATAAGCTGCTCAACAATTATAGGTACAGCATGCAATTAACTGTTGGTAGTAAGTTCTGGGGATTTTTGGGCTTATTTTTTTTAAATCTCACTATAACAAACAGTAATTAGGCAAATTAAGTCCTGTCTCACATATCTAACCTAAAATATAGAACTGATGATCTCAGAAATGCATAAGATGACCTCAGAAACATATAAGATGATTGTAAAAATATAACTGATAACTTTGGAAATAGTCTGAAAGGCAATAGGAAACATATTTGTCATTTTCAAGTTTCTCATAGAGCCAAAAAATATTTAGCTTGGCAAAGATGAGGCATAACTATAAAGAACTGATGGCAAATTCAACAAAGAGAAATGAAGACATTCATGCTCATCAGTTCCATGGTGCGCATAAGAGGGAAGAAAAGAGAGAAGCCCAATAATGCTTAGCCTTCAAACCTAAGGATACAACTCAAGAGAAATAATACAGTTGAGTACATTGATGAGAATGAATACCTACTTATTTTATAACTTGCAAAATGTCCGGTTATAATTAATGAAAAATTTGTTCATATTTTTAGTTAGAATTTTAGAGTATCATTATACCAACTTAACTTATAAATAACATATGTGTAGTCATCTGAATCGCCAAAATATTATTTCTTTTAGATTCTGTAATAATTATCATAATAAATAACCATTAATGATCCAAATATACTTTACAAGGAAAGAACATACTAGGCATATATAGTGTGGTATGAATTTCAGATGCAAGATCACTCAAAGATAGTTATGGAATAATGAAGTAAATGAAAATAC